>VZSC01010777.1:441993-455386 GCA_013398225.1 Steatornis caripensis
GTTTTTTTTTTTGGGGGGGGGGGGGGGGGGGGGGGGAGGAAGGGTGTGTGTTACAAACTTGCAATAGAAAATGAAGTGAGGAGAAAACTCGTTCTATTGACTACATCTGGATTACCAGGTACTCCTAGGAAGGATGAACTAGAACAAGAAAAATACTGAATTTAGGAAACTTACTTTGCTACTGAAAGCTGGTAAAATCTGATTTTCTACTTTTAAGCAAAGTAGTTGTATTAATGGAATATTTCTGTAGCCTTTGTATATACATTAGATTATGATGTTTGCTTCTTCTGTGTCTCTCTGGGCTCTGGAGAACATTCTTTGATCCTTAATTCCAGTTTCTTAGATGATTTATGAGATCTTAAGAACTGCGAATTGAGTACAATCCCAGTGATTTCTCTTTGAAAAGTTTTAAAGTTCTGATGGTTCTGGTGAGTGGCTTACTTGGGAAACTTAGCTGGTGCTTGTTGGAATTATTTTGTTCTGGTTTTTTTTAAATATGTAAATTTATATTGTCTGGTTCATGGTATTAACTCAGTAGCTAAAATGAACAATTTAAAATAGGTAGAGCCATCAAAATACAAGAATAAATGAAAGAATATCAAGGAACAAATAAGATTTCTTCTCAGAAGAGAATTGCTTTTACTTCTGGTTGTAGTCTCCGGCTCTGCATGGACACTAAATCACTGTTTACTCTCGGGGGTTATAGTAGATAGTGCTATCACCTGTGGGCGAGATGGAGAACCGAGTTTNTAGGTATAGGTATAAATGAACAATTAAAATAGGTAGAGCCATCAAAATACAAGAACAAATGAAAGAATATCAAGGAACAAATAAGATTTCTTCTCAGAAGAGAATTGCTTTTACTTCTGGTTGTAGTCTCCAGCTCTGCATGGACACTAAATCACTGTTTACTCTCGGGGGTTATAGTAGATAGTGCTATCACCTGTGGGCGAGATGGAGAACCGAGTTTATTGCCCTCTAATTGTTAATATTGCCCTAACTAGAGCCTAGAAGGGCAAGTCATTTAGCGTGCTATACAGACTTAATTTGCTAGTGAGTATGTGTGAAGGGCAATCAAAGGAGTATGGGGGAGAAAGAGAATTAGGTGATTTTCTCACCACTTAGTAATAATAGGAGACCCAGGAGAACCTTTCCCCTCTCCAGCTGCCTTCTTGCCTTTCCCCACCCTGGCCTCCCACAGCTTATGCTGGGCTGCTTCTGGTTACTATTGCAGCACTATTTTACCTGTTTGTCTGGGAAGCAGGACCCGTGTGGTTATTCAGCAGTGTACTGCAAGCTGGCAGTAGCACCAGCGAGGCTGTCAGAAAGTCTCCTGTTTTGCTAATGCGTGCAGGACCCTGCCGTGAGTGGGTTTCTCGACTACCTAATACTGAATTGCTCAGGGAATGCTCAGGTAGAAGCTTTAAACCAAGGTTTCATAGTGAACACTGTAGATTGTAAATGTCTCTATAAATAATTGTGTTTGTTTCTACTTAAAGAACTAACAATCGGCAAGGTATTTGGGGGGGCTGGCTGAGACGCTTGTATAAAGACCAAAAAGAAAATAAATTTTTCTTATTTAAGTGCTAATCTTGCAATTGAGTCTGCTGTACTTCAGTCTCACAGATGTGGGTAATGCATCTCTTGCCTTGGGCTCGATTCCCGAATCTGTCCAATACAGAAATCCCCTCCGCTCAGAGGAGCGGGGAGGCACCTCTGAGGTGCACCGGGACTTCACGGCCAGGATTGCAGTAGGCTGATGCCCTCTGCTGGGTACGAGGAACTTTTAAAGTGAACCCCCTATTTCAGAGCAGGATAACGAGTTTTGAACAAAACCCCTATGAAGAGTGAACCGGGCAGTTTAATCGCAGTTGTTCACACCTCCTCACAATATTTTTTTACTATGTGCTTGGAAGAGAGCTGTTCGTTTGAAATCTAATTGCAGTGAATGAATATAAAAATAGTTCTGGTTACAGCTTCCACATTCGTAAGCATGAGGTACCACTTGTAATTAAAGATGTTTAATACGAACATAATCCCTTTACTAAACTGTTCATCTACTATTAGTAGGATTTAAAAGCATGTGAAAGTTGGAAAGAACTGTGAACTGTTTAGCCTGCTTAAAGTTGTCATCAGTATGATATTGAATGGTTAGAAGTCAGTATACAGGTGAACAAGACTTTAAGAATGTTTGCTGAAGAAATACTGGTGAAAATCATCTGGATCATAAGGGACAAGCTACTGCATGTCTGTACATCCTATATTCCACCGAGAAATCAGTTGAAAAATGCTGAAACTCTGCATTTATAAACACACCAATATGAACAAAAATGTGACCCTAATTTTAGAGGAAAACAAAGTAATCGAAACCGGAAATTGCATGTTTATGATCTGTCATAAGACTAGGCAAACTTGAAGGCTTTAATGTTGATTCTAGCAAGTTGTAGCTGTTTCTGTCACATAACAAGTGACAGATGTCCACCTGAACACTTAACCTCCGCGTAGCTATGTCACCATGGGACTCCAGTGCGAGCTCTTGTGCAGTTGCCTAATTGCCTGCGCTGGCTAATATGGGTAACGTCTATACAAAAAGGCTAAAAAGAACATTAAGCCACGTTGAAATTCAGGGAGGGGGGAAAACTGGTTACCTTAACTCAGTTTTGTTTTTCCTTTAGAGGCTTTAATTCTGACTTCTGGATTTATAAAATCATGCTTTTTGTGTAGGTTTGTCTACTTTCTGCTGTTTCTGATGTCTCAAATGGTCAGGCAAAAGATTCAAAAGTTAAGAGTTTCCTCATGTTAGTTTCTAAGAATTACAAACTTAATTGATTAAAAGATAAAATCCGTGCTGTGTCTAAGGATAAGGTTATAATGTATCTCTGAAAGATAAATGCCTTTTAGTAGCATCAATACTGAAAATGTTCATGTAACACATTCTCTGAGTTAATTACCTGTCCGTACTATATTGTTTGACTATTTATGCTCATTATTTAACAGAAAGCATCCCAGGGTGTGCTTGAAACTTTCGATGTGGTGGTGGGGAAATAGGGCACGTCCTGTCTCAGATATGACCCCAAAGTTCTGTGGTAACTCTCAGGAGGTCCACAGTGGAACTCAGTGATCACTGACTTCAGAAGATAGGAAATTTGACCACGTTCTGAACTTGATGTGAATTTTGCTCTATAAGAAAGAAACCAAAACAGTACTTAACAGATCACAAATCTGGAGCTTCTGTTGAAAAACCTCAAATTGATTAATGGGATATGTATTATTCATAAAACAGATTATTTTATTGTCATTTATTTCTGCCTTTTGAATATGTCAACTTAGTCTAGGCATTCATTTTTGCAACTAATAGGGCAAGATTTAACATGGTAATTGGGGTGTATCTGCAGCTGGCTTTTCTCTTTAATGCATGCAGAGTTTAAAGTGGTTATTATACCTGCTTTATGAACTCTGGCTTTCGTGGAAAGTAGTTGTTTTCTTTGGCTATATTAAAAGAACATACTGTTTTAACAGGCTTAGTTGTAGAGTAATTCTGAAAGATAGGGAACTACATATGCTATGGGAACAATATGCAATCACATCTAGATGATGATAAAATAGCTTGTGTATTATGCCGATGGGATAAGTTTGTGTGGCGTTTATAAAAAACATATGGGGGGGGAATCAGAAATTCATAGCTGCAAGCATTTTAAATCTGGTAAGATGGTAAAGTTTGACTTGCAACAATGTCCTTTAACAGAAAAATAGATGAGGGGGACATGGAAGCGTATAAAAACATATCGCTGAATTTAGTAACACGCTACAACCTGTGCACGTTAAGGAAAAACAGCTAAATGGAAACGACCTAAATATGTAAGCAGGACATGTGAACAACCAACACCAAAAAAAGCCCTGCTTTGCTGGAAAAACGCCTGAGTTTATTGTAGATTCTATAGCAATCAACAGTGCCCAGTACTCAGTGCAGGTTTCTAGACAAACAGCAGTCCTATGTGTTTTGTTAGGAAACAACTTGCCTGATTTATTTGGGAAATACTCATTGCTAGTAAATCTGTAAAAAATGAGACTGAACAGACTAACTTTTCAGAGCCTTAATGGAGTAGTGGAAATACAGTTCTAATAATGGGATGCTCTGGACAATCCAAGGTACCGGTAGACTCACATTTCACTTCAGTGAAATCCTTTAACTGTCACTGAATCAAAGTCTAACTGTGGACTTAAGTGATAAGTTATATTCATCAAACAGTTGGAAGCCTGCTAAGTTTATAAATAAGTAACGGGTACTGCTGACTCTGGTCTAATTTAAAAAAAAAGATAAACACAAATTACAAGATTGGACCAGCTTTTTCCCCTCTCACTTTCATGGACGTATATACTTACATTTTAATCTAATTAAAATTCAAAAGGCTGCTAAAGAGATGAAACAGTTCCAAACATGGATCGAGCACACAAGATTAAACGCCGTGTCAGGATAAGTGTGCTCTGTAGTCTACAAAGTCAAATGTATTAAATGCCATTTGCGTGTAAGGGAAGCCATGGCTATTACTCATTTGTAGTGTTGGTATCTGGAAAAGAGTATAAGGAGTGTGCTGCTCCCCCTAAATAAACTCACAGGATGGTTCTTGCGATAAATGTGGCTGGAATCCAAGGCCAATGAGGGAGATGTCCATTAGAACAGCAAATGCTCTGACCAAAAAAAGACAGCCTGTTTATTTCTGTAGTGGACAATAAAAATGTAGCATACGTTGATGCTCACACTCTGCGAGGGCCAGCAGATGTCAGCACAACTCCAAAGAGAACTTCTGAGTTTTAGGGATACACCCTTCATGACACTGGTCAGGAAAGAAACTACTCTAAACAAATGGCAAGATTATACAACTCTATCAAAGAAGTCTTCAGAAATCAACAGTTAACAGTATTCTTGAATAAATGTGACCCAACAAGCATGCAGATCTTCCAAGCCTATCACAGAAGTAGGAAATTTAGCCTAAACAACAAAAATACCAAGGACTAACACTTCATGTTGTAAGATTTCAATTATATAATCTGTTTTCCATAAAACCTGTTATATTGTAAAATTTTAATGTTCTGAGATAGATATTGCATCAACCAAACATAATTTAAATTCAACTGGGATTTTTTTGCAGCAGTTTGGTTATGATTTGTTTAGGAACAGACACTCAAATTCATTTCAGCTACATGTAGACATTTACCTTAAGTGAAAATAAAAAAGGGGAGAGGGCTGTTAAAATACCAGTCTAGTCCAATTATAGACTGATAACAAATACAGCGCAATTATTTCAACTGCGTTACACAGAAACTAACAAAGCAGTACTTTAATTAAATGCTTTAACGTATTTTTCAATGCCTTGATGGTTTAGTAACACTTTAACAGTGAGGCTTGAATTCATAAGGACAACTTGATCTCAAATCCCAGTAACTTGGATGGGATCTGAACTCCTAAATGCCTTTGAATCCATTTAAGTGAATAGGATTGAATTTATCAGATGTAGCTGGGGTAATCTATAGAAGATATAGCATCCATTACTAACACTGGAGAGAGCTTTATTTAATACTGCATCTAAATTCACTGAGAACTTATAAATTGTTTCACATAAAACAGATTCAAAACCATGAGATCCTGAACTAGAGAAGGAAAAATGAGGGATACAAGCAGATGGTACGCTCTACAAACTAGTATATGAAATGATGGCGAGTGGCTCATCGTATGTCACATGAAAATCTATCACCTTATTCTTAAAAATACAATGAAAGGCTGCTCAATGAGAACTTACTTGGATGACTAACAAGACTGAATACAAGGTAAAATGAAGCATGAAAAGACAGCAGTATGATTAAGACTATTTCCATAATCATACTGAAAATGAATGTGACAGTGAGCACATTAATCACATGGATCGTGATAAATTCCAATGGCTTTCATTAAACCACTAAATGATGAATGTGCTGTGTTTAATCAAAGCATGGAATACACACTGAGGATAAACAATGTGCATACACACTAACCAACATGCTTATTTCTAATTATTTCCCCTCCTTCTATCTCAATTTGCTCATACAGCCACTTGCGGTCACAGCGACATTCAGCTCCACACTTGTTGGAGCCACACTTGGGGCAAGCGTAGAAACATCCCAGGCAATCTTCATCAAGACAATCACAGAGGTCCATCCCACCATAAAGTAGTAGTCCCTGGCTATCGTAGACTTTACTCTTCGCTGGTATAACTTGCCTGTGTAATAAAAAACAAGTTATTTCCATATTAAAAAATCCACCTGTTTTTGATGCCAAGCTGCTAATAGTTGGGGAAAGAAGTTTGCTTTCTTCAGGTGTTCAATTTAACACCGTTAATGTAAAAGATGTATATATGTTACTGTACTTGACAACATTTCTCAGTCCTAATTGCATCTCCGCTACAGTGCTTTTGAAGTAACTTCAAGAGCAGAAAGTTTTTATTTCTTCAATAGCACACTTATTTAACCACTTACAAATATTCTTAGTTATATGACATAAACTTCAGATTACCTTTCAGATGATGTGAAATTCCCCCTTACTATACTTTTCTTTTGTTAATGTGTAGCTATAATTCAGCATAGCTAATGCAGAAACATTTTGGGTGTGCACATCCTAATTTAAAAGTATTTTTTTATGCTTTAATCATTATCCATCTCTAACAGTTTTGTTAAACTGGAGAATCACAGTGAAACTCTGTTTGGAAGGGACCTCTGGAAGTCACCTTGTCTGACCCTCTGTTCAAAGCCAGGTCAACTCAAATTAGGTTGCTTAGGGCTGCATCTAGTTGAGTTCTGAATAGCTCTAACATCAGAGATGCCACAACACTTTTGATCCAGTGTTTCACTACATACATAGAAAAAGTTTTTCTAACATCTCATCGAGATTTTCCTGGTTGTAACTGCCCAAACTGAGTAGAAGAAACAAATGGAGGGGAAAAGGATGTGCGATTTGCAAGCAGCACATCTATTGTCTGTTTCTGTCTTGTAAGGTTAAACTTAGGTGGCAAGAAGGGGAAAGGTATTAATGTGATCTTTCTTGCATGTTTTAACAAATATTGCATGACGAGTTAAAGCTATCGCTCTCCTATTAGGACAAGACTGAATTGGTCCAAACTTTAGTGGAATATGTCAGACAAAATTCAGCTGCATATGCCCGTCCTCTGTAGAAAGAATTATTTAAACATCAGTCACATTAAAAGGCTACTGTAATTTGTTATCTAGTATTGTCCAACTTGGACACTAACTTTCATTTTTAAAAGGAAGTTAAGTCCTAACTTACACACTTCTGTTCACAAAGTGTAATTACGGAGTTTATTGAAAGACAACTACAATATTTTAAGTGTTGTCTACTTGACCTTACTGTATTCAAATTTGGCCAATTATCAGCATTTTAGTTTATGCATAAATTAATAGCTTCATCTACAGTCTGTGTAGTATTGTCATGCCTTACCAAATACTTGTTCGTATTCTAACTGCCTGAAATATGGACTGTATGCTAACACTTCATCTTCTGTTTTGTTTCTCTCAGTACTGAGAGTGAGTTTTAACATCCTTAAAACCAAAAAAGTAATCCATAAACATGTAAAACACCTATACAGAAAACAGTGTTCCAGGGACATTGACCATCAAGGCTATTTTATTTTGAAGTGAAAGTTAAAGATGGTGTAAGTACAGGAAAACAGCTCACCTGTCAGAATTAAAGGACGCGTTTTTTGTTTGCAGTCTTCTTTTTTCTCTCTTACTGGTCTCAGGAGTAAATTCAGTCTGTCGCCCTGGATTAGCAAACTGTAGAGACTTTAAAGCCTTAGCTGTACGCCCCTGAACAAAGACAGAAAATCTCATTTAATTACAAATACAAACGTAAATTCATAGAGAAATGTCCCTTTGAGCCAGGGTATTGTAACAACTTAGGTAAATTATTGACCTCAACTCTAAGCACTGGATTTCCTAGGAGAAACTAATTAAGTCCTGAATTTTTTTATACTGGAGAACTGTACCAGTCTCAAAACTCAACAGTACAAGCTTTATAGTAGCAGTTTTAATCAATGCTTTTGAATTTTACCCCCTATCAGTCTCCTAATCATAGTGACATGTAACTGAAAAATAGAGTTAGGCAGTAGCACCCGGGCTGGAAGAGCCAATAGCTCCTAGGAGGCAGTTCTGCTTTGCTACTGCGCATATATGGATGAGCTCTTGCCGATTTGGTTCCCCACGCTTCTGACTACCCACACACATCTTGAACAATGCATCCAACAATGCACAAGTTGTATTCTAAACTCAGCACTTAAAGCATTATCCTCCCACACAGGCTCATTAGTGCCCCTGAACAAACACCATGGCCTTCACAGCTCAGACACCACAGCCAAAGTACACTTAATTCACTGCAATGTAGGTTCACTTGGTAATGAACTGCTAGAGAAAGTGGATTTTTTTTAAACTGAAGAGACTAAACCAGAAGTTGATTATCACAACGTCCTTAGAAGCAACCTTTGCAGTGTTGATTTTTAAGCACACCAGCTTGTTTTTCGTGAAGCTTGATAACTTAAAATAACAGCTGCAGTCTTGTACTTACTACATAAACTTAAGTTGCAAGTTGCCCTAATACACGCAATTATTTGAATGTAAAAGGCCATAATATTTAATTAGGGAAGAGAATTTTTTTAAAGGTCCTCCAAATGAGGCTTTATATACAGTAAACTCTCACACATCTAAAAGACTGCACCCTTTCATATTTCTACTAAAAAAACTTAGTTTCTTTATGTAGGACTTGTATGAAGCCCAATTCCAATAGCTTGCAGAATTTAGAGAGGGTGGGAAAATCATCCATATACATACGTCCGAATCAAGTTTTCTTCTTTGGCGATCTTCAGATTCAACATCCACGCTTCCGTTTATTATCTGCATACATTTGGGACAAAGCTTCCAACCAGGTACAAACTGTCTTCCGAACTTGGCACTTAGAAAAGTTGCGTCATCTAAGTCAATTGCACGTAAGTTTTTCTTTGATAGTTTTCTGTGTATGTTAAAGGGATCACAACATGATTTTTGTAAGTCTTCAAATCTTTCAATGTAAATTTTTGCATGGTGGAAGCAGATTGTATTGTTCTCTGAAAGGGTTATTCCAGTCCTAAGCTGAAGTAACAGTAGATCAGATGAAGATATATCTTGCTTAGTCTTGAAGCCAGTGTGACGTGTATAATAGGTCTTATGGCATTCATTGGGAGCTTGAAGCTGAACTCCAACTGAACAAGGATCCATTTTACTTTCTCAGAACAACTTATTTCACTTATTTTGCCTAAAATGAATTCTTTGAAGTCTTTAGTAGTTTCTATGAAGATCACCCTAGAGAAAGCATTAAAATCAATCAGATTTGTGCTGCAAACATTATCTGCAAGCTTGACAGACGAGGTTTAAGTAATTTAAAAAAAACACGTAAAGAAACTATAGTGTTCTAGTCTAGACAAGACTAAAAATACACTTAATTTAACTCTGGAATTAAACCATACATCTTATATTCCTTTTGGAGGCATTTTTTTCCAGCTATAGTAAGTATCAATTAAAAACGTGTAGTAGCATTACTTTCACAAAAGCAATCTGGAAGCAAGGTAGAAGATGGATGAATTGTTCAGACAGCAGCCTGGTCTGGTCATTGGTTCCCGGGGGGTTCCCTCTCTTGGCACAATCCCTGCTAGTTAAAACCAGCTGTGAAGATGGCCCACAAGAAGAGACTGCTGATGGCTAAACAATTTGCTCATCCTGTTTCAAAGTAGTTTCTAGGGAAATAAAAAAAAGCTGCTGTAGGTAGGCTGCACAGGCTGCCTGATGTCAGCTGGCAATTCACAGCTAACAGCGCTCTCATGTGTGTTCTTCCCATGCATACCAGCTGCAAGTCAACACACACAGGATCAACCGGAGCCTCTTCAAGCCTGTGGGATACACAAAGATCTGTGGTTCTACATGTGTGCTGTTGTGGGCATGTGGCCTTTGCATCTAGCTCTCTCCAATGGAGTGCCATGTCTGTTTGTAAATACTGGGCAGCTATTAAGTTAAACACAAATACAAAGCTAGCCACTACAGAGTTGTCTTGTACTCATGCCAAAGTCTGTTGCAAATCCAATGCTGGCCCTAAAACATTAAGAGCCTGAGCCCATCTTGCACTATTTTTTACTTCAACATAAAGGACAAGTTTCTATCAACAGAAAGAACTTCATTTGCTGTCAAAACTTCTGAGAACCTTAATTGCAATGAATACAACCTAACTGGGATCTCAATGTTCACCCACACGCTACTCTGCAAAGATAAAATCAGATTAATTAAAAAGCATGGTGTACTGGTTTTGGCTGGGATAGAGTTAAATTTCTTTGCAGAAGCCTGTACGGGGCTATGTTTTGGATTTGTACTGAAAATAGTGTTGATACCATACTGATGTTTTACTTACTGTTGAACGGTGCATAAAAAGTTTCAAGGCCTTTTCTGTTCCTTGCTCTGCCTCATCAGCAAGTAGGTTGGGTGTGCACAAGAACTTGGGAGGGGGCACAGTTGGGACAGCTGACCCCAACTGGACAAAGGGATATTCCATACCGTATGATGTCATGATTGGCATATAAAGCTGGGGGGAAGGTTGGTGGGGAGGCTACTTCTCAGGGACTGGCTGGGCATTGGCAAGCAACTGATTTAATTTGCATCACTTGGTTTTTCTGGGGTTTTATTTTCCTGTTCTTTACAGTTTTGTTAAAAAAAATCTTTTAAATTATTGAACTGTTTTTATCTCAACACATGAGTTTCTTTCTTGCTTTTACCTTTCTGATTCTCTCCCACATCCCACTGTGGGGGCACTGAGTGAGTGGCTGTGTGGTGCTTAGTTGCTAGCTGGGGTTAAACCACAATACACAGTTATTTCTGCTAACCACTGAACATGGCAATATGGCTTTTTAATCAATAAAAGCACCAGCCAGTTGTATAACGGAAAAAGTCTGGGATGCTACTTTCAACAAAATAAAAGCAGGTAGTGTCACACAACCCCATGGCGTGAAGTGTGCAAGTTTATCCAATATACAGAAAAATGAACACAGGAGTGCAAAAGTTTAACAGAACAGTAAGTTAATAGGCTTTCTAAAATTACTCTGAAAAGCCCTTGCCTGGAGCATTTTTGCAGCAGAAATCCTCTTGATTGTAATACTTCAGTTTTTCTGAAACAGATGTGTATATCTGAAGCAATTACACAACACATTTCCATAATTAAACTGTCGGCACAGTAATTTAAAGGTCTTGCATAGGACATGCTATTGTCTAGGGATTTAACTGTTCCAAATATAAGTGACATGCTGGGATACACTCAGGCCAGTAAACTTGGTTCAAAGCATAATTTTTTATCTGACTCAAGACAGAACTGAGATACCTGAACAATTAGTTTTAAACGAGTTTTCTCAGCCTATTGTTAAGAATGCTCCAGCTTTCACATTTAAAGCAAGACTAATAAATGTGCAGAGTCGTGAACGTAGAGGCAAAAAGTTATAAGCACCTGAGTCTGCCAAAAAGGGCATGTATTTAATTTTGAAAACAAAGCAAAACTTGGTTATGTTTTTTTGCAAGTTATCTGAAAATAGAAAGACTTAAGTATTCTAATACTCAACTCCGATTTCTCAGGTCAAAACCTAAATCCTGTATTTTAAGGACTAGAACTAGTCCAGTCCTAAACTGCTAGGCTATCTGAACTCTGCGCTGAATTTCTGTACTCTAAGTTAACTAATACCACTCCTGAAGTTTCGACCCTGCACAGCTCTTCAGATCTGTGCTGAATAATACAAATAAGAGTGTAGATGTCAATGAAGTTTTAATAATTCTTATCCTCAGTGCCTGCTGAGCACTGAGAGTGCTCTCTTAAGTCTTACTACATAAAAGTTCCAGTGCCTTTGCCTGTTTGTGTACCTTCACTACGATACTGACTTTGAATGATTTTTTAAAAATCTATTTTAAAAGACCATCTGTCAAACTTTACCATCTCAGTGAACCAGCTATATTCATAACTATTTTTTTTTTTCATTAGGTGCACAAAGTTTGCCTTTCAAACTAAGGTAACTGGAACTGTGTACAATCAAAGGTCACTGCAACTGAGTTAACATTTTAACAGCAATTTAGTTGACACCAAATAACTATTCAAAGTAAAGCAGCCTGTTACAGGTTATGCACCAAGCTTACTCCAAATGCTGACGTGTAGTTTCGACTGATTCCTGCTGTGGCAGATTGGGACATGTGGATGCACGTGTGGTCCAATATAAAAGTTATCATCTGAACTTTCAAAATTTGCAGATGCATTACAAGTCAGAACAAAATGTTCTACTTAAAAAATAATTCGTTTTCTATAAAACAGAAAATAATTGTTACATTGCTATCCTTGGCAGGCATCTGTTTTGACAGCTGGCTATGCTACCTGAAATACCACTATATTAAACAGAGCAAAAGCAGATAAAGTCTATCACGACAGTTTGTTCAAACAACGGTGTGCTGGTGACATTAGTTATGTATCTCATCCCCTGTAATACTTGTAAGAATTCTTGGTAGAATCTTCAGAGGGCTTTCTTCCCTCCTCCCCTTGGGAGGAGTACAAAGCTTTTTGTCTTTGAATTCTCTTTGGTGGAAAGAGGAGAGAGCTTCAAAAAACAAGTATGTAAATGAAAGCTTGTATTCCCACCTGTGAAACCATGAATTAGCGTTTACTGCACCAAACACCGTAACGTAAGCCAGAAGACAGCGATGAGGCTCAGCACAGCAAAGCGCTCGTGCAGAAGACTGCCGTGCGAGCAGAGATTCCGCAAGGGTTTTCTGGCTTCTTGCCGCGGACAGAAACAAAGGATGGAGGGAGCTANTCAAAAAACAAGTATGTAAATGAAAGCTTGTATTCCCACCTGTGAAACCATGAATTAGCGTTTACTGCACCAAACACCGTAACGTAAGCCAGAAGACAGCGATGAGGCTCAGCACAGCAAAGCGCTCGTGCAGAAGACTGCCGTGCGAGCAGAGATTCCGCAAGGGTTTTCTGGCTTCTTGCCGCGGACAGAAACAAAGGATGGAGGGAGCTACAGTTTAGAGCGGCAGCACGGGGTTATCAGAAGGCGAAGGGAAAGCACAGTCCTGAAATTGCAGAGGCAGCCCCGTGTTTGAACGCGTTACGCCGGGTGTTCAGCGGCTGCACGGCAGGCAGGCCCTCATCCGAACAGCGACCGCCCCTGCCCGCGGCTGCGTGTTGCGAACCACGCGTTCGTCCAGCGGAAAGCCCGGCCGCTCGCTCGCTCGCTTTTGCGAAGGCCGTGAACCCTTGGGGGGCCCGGCTTGCCCGCCCGGCGGGGCGGGAGGGGGG
>VZSC01010778.1:2015-35307 GCA_013398225.1 Steatornis caripensis
GTTTTCAGAGCCCCATGATAGAAGATCGATTGAAAGATCAATTGGAAGTTTCCACTCCCAGCGCCCAGTGGCAGCTGACTCCCACACGCGAATTGCCCTCCTGGTCTTCCCAGGAGATACTACTCCAGTGGTAGCGATCGGAACGACCTGGCTCAGCTCAGCCAGCAGCCTGGAGTAACTGGGCTGGCATTAATATGCCTTCACCAAAGGCAATCTTATAGTTGTTCTGCGGTTCCTTTGCTAGTTGTATATGTCAATTTTTTTTTCTTTTACAGACTTCTCCTCATTAGTGTCCTAGAAAGAAATAGCCTTTCTGTGAAAATAAAATGTTGAAACTCTACTTCTAAGTGTGTACTGTTCCACCCTTGCATTTTCAGTGGTGAAAACTGATTGTTACATCTACAGCTCAACCCTTCAAAATCCTGAGCTTATTGAAAGAAAAGGGATCAATTTTGAAACTGTGCCGGAAAGAAAAAAAAAAAACTGAGAGAAAGTATTCAACGACAAGGTATCCAGCCGTGCAAAGATGTTTGGATGGGAGAGCTGCTGCCTTTATTCTTGAATGGCACAATTCAGAGAGCTTTTAGAGCAATAAAATCATACCTTTGGCAATCACAGGGGATGATTTCTGCACAGAAGTGTTGCAACGTAAAAGTCCAGGTGACGGACCTAGAGCTTGTTTTCCTGGTTTGCCTTGAGGGATCTGAGCTTCTTTTTATGCATTGCTGTCCTGTGTCTCCAAAATTACCCACAGAAGGCATTTATTTCCACGAGATGGAGGTTCACCACCTGCCTGGAGGTCCAGGTATGATCTACTTTTGCACTTTTCAGACCCAGGTACAAACAAATTTTTAGCTTTCCAGGCAGATGGATTTCTAAATTCTCATCCAAACTTTCACTGCGTTTTGGGGTTTAACCAAAAGTAATATATCAAACTGAAATTCAGTGAAGAAGTGACTTTATGTTGCCCGGTCTCATTTGAAAACTGCATGGCCTGTGAGGATGTGATCTGTCAGGTACCTGTCTCAGAAAAGAATAAACTGGAGCTCCATGAAGCACTGTGGCAGCTCAGGGAAAGATTAATGTTGAACTGTCCTGAGACAAGATATTTTAATTGTATTTAGCAAACTAAATTAGTTCTGCATGGATCAATCGAAGCTAAGCCAATCCCTTCCATTTTCAGTTTGCACGTCAGAAATTGAAACATGACAGAAAAATTTCAGTTCTCCCAAATTTGCTTTCTATTAAAACGAAGTCTACCCCTTCAAATTCTCTATAAAATTCTCGACTGACATGCAGCATTTACTTTTTCCTGCTCGTGGCTGAAAGCCAACTTCCTTCAAGGTTACTGTTTGCAAAATCCTTTTGCTGGATGGAAGACATGCAAAGATCAAAGCTGTCCCTGAACTGACCGGTTTCATCGGGGAAAGGTGCCTCTCCAGCTCATCAAAACATACACTCTAAAACTGGGCAAACAGCTCAGAATAAATATTGTATGATGATTTCACTCAAAGGAGGGTTGGGGGTGGGATTGCAGCCATGCTGCCATGAACATGGATAGCTTTTGGTCAGCTTGGACAGTGGGTTAATCGTGCTTGTTTCTGTCTGCAGTGAAACAAGCTGCTTTGAAGAATCGCAAACCAGCAAATTCAACAGCAGGAAGGAGAGAGAGAGGGCATTGCGCAGTCATTGCACAAGGGCTCGTAGCTGCTGCTTGCTGGTGAGAGCCATTCCAGACTTTATGCTTGTAATTGGCACTCTAAGATGCTTTTGCTTTTTATGTTTCCAAGTGAGCCATTCAGCTAATGCTGATTTCATTCAATGGCAATAAAGGTGAAATTTCTCTAAAAATAATTCTCTTCCTTTGCATGAAGATATGATCCCTAAGTAAACAGGCTTTAATTAATGGCAGAGAGTATCCTGTCAACTAGGAACTCTCCCTTCCTCTTTGGAGCTACACTGAATTCATGGAGCTTTTAAAATATCTCCTCAGACACAGCATGACTGCTTCTCTTTCATCCTACTGCCCAACACCCCTCTTTGCAGTGAGATGCAATGATTTTGAGTGATGTGATACAAAAATAGTACCTGAGCAGCCGTACTGAGTGACTCTGCTGTGCAGTTAGAAAGGAGAAAATCTTTCAGTTTGCTTTGTGGAGGTTTGTACAGTGGTGGCATTCCAATATCTTTCAAAAACCTCTCGTCTTTTTGCATGTCTGTACTGAGAGGCTAACACGGTGTGCATACCATCGGCGGCTTCGTCTAGGAGTTATCCTCACCAGAAATCAGGGAATAAGGTTGTTTTGATGAATACAGATTAGGTAAAATAATGTTGTACGTTTCATCAGCTGTGGGTTGTCTCTGTCTCTCCTTGGTGCTGCAGGGACCGGAGAGACAGAGGAAGGGTCATCTTAGCCCTCAAAAACGTTTAGCAGCAAGTTGCTCCTGGCCCAAGGTATCCCACTTCCAGCCCCAAATCCTTCCCTAGGGTGCCTGCCGGTTGGGTAGGGCAGACACTGGTGTTTCTGAGCATTTTCTCACCGCTTAACGGCTATTTCAAATTAGCTCTCTGTGCCGGTACTATTTCCAAACTGATGGTTGGAAGCCTGCTAGAGCATTGCTTAGTGCATGCAATTTGCCTTGCAAAATGTTGCTGGAAGGGTCCTATCTGTCAACACTGACGGAACCAAGCCATGCAAGCTCCTCTCTGCCGTGAAGGACCCGTGTGATCCGAGGGCAAGGGCTTTGGGAAATACTGCATCCCTGAAGACTTCAACACCTCCTCTCTGTTACCTCTGTAAAGACACTCCATTGGCAACCTGTGTGTGTTACCTGGTGGCGAGATTGATATTTACTGTGTCATAAAGACGCTTAATGATCATTTCAGATTAATTTCCAAACGTCCTTGTGATATCTCTCTGGGAGGAAGACAAACAGTGGGTTTGCTATATTTAACTGAGTTTCGTGAGACGTTTGTTTTGTTGGTAGATCAAGTCAGTGAAGAAATGTTTGCCGGCAGTTCTGATGTCATTGATGCCGTTGACCAAACGGAAGGACGGCTATTTCTGCTGACCTGCCTGAGCTAGTGCTGGCGCTTCTCTCTCTGCACAGAGCAATAGAGACATTAGTGGTAAAGTGGAGCTTAAATCTTTACAGTCTAAGGAATTGCTAGCTGAGAAATACAAGGAGACAGAACTTCAGCTAGAGAAAGGATGATGACAATCAAATAGGTGACAGGCAGGGTTCTGTGGGCACGGTGTGCTGAACAGCTTTTTGGTGGGCACACCAACGCAAGCAATAGCTGCCCTGCTGCTAGCTCTTGCGCTATGTTTCATGCCTCTCTCCTCATCCTGCAGTCCTGCACTGTCACAGCTTTTTTTCCAGGCAGACAGTTGGAAAGAAACATTCGTGTTTATTTTCATCTAGAGGTTATTTTTCAGCTGGCTCAAGTTTCTCCAGCCTGCCTGATCACATGGACACAAGAGCAGCAGCAAGGACACAAAGATTCACGGCCAGGAGCAAGCCATTGGGAAAGACGACTGGATGAGGCAGGGACTGACTGGAGCAGATCTGCCACCAAACGCCAGACCACAGCTTTGGTCCAGGCAGTATCATGGAAATGCTCTGTCTTTTGATTTAACATGCAAAAACCTGCAAGATAGAAATTATGCCAATTCACTAACTGGGTTTCTGGAATGGAGCCCCAATTGTATTTTAAAGAGCTTTGATCATACAGTCAAAGGAGCATATATCTGTAGCTTTGGCTCTCCTGTATCTTTTTCCAGTGAAGAATCAATATAGTTGCTGCCGATTTTCAAAGAAACATGATAACTGGTTGCTTTTAAAAATGTCTTATGGTGGTTCTTGCCTTGCTTGACTATGCTGAATAAGAAAGAGATGACTCTTGCCTTGTTTGACTATTGCGAGTAAGGAAGAGATGTATCATCTACCACACTCTGTTAATTGGAAAATTCTGTGGAGGCTCAGACAGGCTCCTAGTCTGGTCCCCCCAGTGCCGCAGGGAGCATCCCCTCATCCCACAACTGCATTGTGGCTGCTGGGCAGAGGTCAGGCCAGAGGGCTGTGAAAAAAACATGAGATGTCCTTATTCCCAGGACAGGCCAGAAATCACGAACTGGGATTTTTTAAAACAAAACCTAAATATTAAATGAAAGCAAACCATAAAAGGGCTTCTTGCCCACCTTGTACAGAAGACTGCAGAGGAGTTTAAAGGACTTATTCACAGATGGCATAATCACCACATAGCAAAATAAACCAAAATTGCGGCTTTAATATCAGAGATATAATCAAGATTTGGCCTACTTGTTGCACATTTCATTTTATAGGCAGAAGTTACGGGTTTATGTACTGGAACTCTCTTTATAACAGCTTATCAAAAGTGCTTCACATGAACATATGTTTTCCCATGGTTGTGTTTTCTAAGCATGCTGAACGATTTAGTAATACCAGCTAATGATGCAAAATGGGTTTCAATAGCAATTTTAGTGGCTAAATGAATCATACTTAGATAAGGGAAATCTG
Source organism: Steatornis caripensis (assembly GCA_013398225.1). Classification (NCBI taxonomy): domain Eukaryota; kingdom Metazoa; phylum Chordata; class Aves; order Caprimulgiformes; family Steatornithidae; genus Steatornis; species Steatornis caripensis. The sequence continues at coordinate 6,558 of VZSC01010778.1, forward strand.
AAACATTCCAATTTATGCAAAATTGCTAAATGACCTATCCAACATATCTCTGAGGAGAAGTTAACACAGGGTGGTACATGGAACTGGAAAAATTCAGCAATGTTTTCTCCTCTCCAAATGAATGGGATTTTAAAGAGAACTTTAACATGCAACACCAACTATTTTCTTTATGCTTGTTAAAAAGATTCATGTAAGTCTTTGGAGGTTAATTCTTTTCTTCCCTTTTGCATGTAATCTGCTGGAATACTGGTTTACTGTCATTTGTTTTCTTTTTCCTGTGATTTGTGTGTCTTTTTCTCTTTCTTCTTTCTCATTAGGTATTAATAAACAGAGGAAAACAGAAAAATACAAGTGATGCAACTAGGCAAACAAATGCTGTAGTGCATATTTTATCCTACTTTATTTTAGATACTCTTCTAGCGAGGTGATTTCCTCGCTTTTTTCAAATCTGCTTAAAGAATATGAGAAGATTTCTTACACAGTTTTGGACATGCCAGAGTTGATTAACAAACGCGTTCATATTTGTGCAACTAAAATCAAATTACCATAAAACCTACAGAAAAAAAAAATGGAATTAGCTGGGTTCCGTGCTATGATTTGTACCGGAAAATTATTTGGACTATCCATCTGTTTTGTATTTTTCTTAGGTCCCTGTCCAAAAGAGGTGGTCTACTTGCTTGTGCGGGAAAACAAGAAAAAAAGGAAGGCACAGTAAACCAATGGAAAATCTTGTTGACATAATACAAGGCAAGCTGTCCAGAAAAGTAAGTGTTGCTCTGGAGACACTAATCACTCAAGATGTTCATGGTATGTGAATTTCATTCAGTCTTCCAGTATCAGTAGATTGTATTTCTAAAAATGGTGCCCGGAAAAGTGCTTTATTATGGAAGCATATACTATTTACTGTAGCACTGGTAGTATTTTATATTGCAAAACACTTCTTAACTTTTAAATAAATTTTATCCCTGGTGACAAGTTAATAGATATCACACTAGGCTATTTGCTATAAATTGATTTATGTTGGTAGTAGGCAGAAACGGTAACCTTCTTATTCTGAGAGAAAATTGGGAGTGGGATGTGGAGGAGGAAATAGAGGAAAAATGAATTTTATAGTGATCTTAATTAGAAAAATATTGCAGCACCAGGCTCACACAAAGGAAGTCAAGCATTGTTCTACTTCATGGCAGAAGATTGATAGACTCTGCCTAGGATTTGTGGCAAAAGCCCATTGTAAATTGCCACAAACCACAAATAAGAATTACAGCCAGAAACAATTTTTTTGTGCAATTGACCTGCACAATCGGGATTTTTTTTTTTCTTTTTAGGATACTTCATATACTCCTGTCTAAAGAATCTCTGTATTTTCAAAACAATCTCTGTTGAGACATGAAACAATTATCAATAGAGTATAGGACTTAAAATGAGTCTGTAAGGGTAAGTTATCCTCAGTGCACATAATGAGAAAAATAGAATCTTTAAAGTTGATGTTGACTAATTCTAATTGTGTATGTGCTTCTCAGATATTGAAACATGAAGCTTGGGACCAGCAGCACCTAGAATGTGTCCCCTCAACAGTTTGGAAGCGTGCTCAGAGACTCCATTCAAGTGTAAAGGAACATTATAGGGCGGCACGATAACTGCTGGAATATTACAGACTGATTAAATTACTGCAAGTCAAAAGCAGTGAAAATAGCCCAAGAAATTAATTTACAGAAAAATCATTCCTGGAATGTTCTCAAGCAACACTAGTTTAAGCTTTTCATTACTTTGAAGAAATGGTTTTACATGAAAGTCAGAACATATTTCAATGGCCTTCAAAAACCTATAGAAGCTAAACCGATTTTCAAATCACAGCCCTTCCTACCCCTCTTCTGGTATCATTAAGGATCACAGTGGAAAGGTGGAGATCTGCATCAGGGTATGGTGCATGTACTTGCTGTGTCTAGGAAGTAAAAAAAATCTTGTAGAAATCTCTGAGCCCTAGACCTAGGCATGTCAATACTGTCAAATACTAAATCTGACTGCCAGATAAGTAAACAAATGCCAGCAAATAGCTTCATGACAGGAAAGTTAAGCAAGTTCATTATTTTTGTGGGCTTCAAATCTTTTTTTTCTCAAGGCTGCAGCTTGCATTACTTCAACCATGACATACCCAGGACAGATCCTTGGTTTTTTCGGTGTACCTCCACATGACATGCCACAGTGTGTCACGCTCCCAGACTTAGTCTTTCTACTTCGTCTTTAAGAAAAGAGCATCACAAATGGCAGATAGTTTAGACGACTGTGTGCTGAGGTAGTGGATACCTTAGATATATTATAGACGGAAAGGTAACCAGTATAAATTCGGTTGCCTACACTTAAACACCTAATTTCATATGGCTAGTTGTTACCAGCTGCTTCAGTGGCAAGAGTAGGGATTTCTTCCCAAGGCATGGGATATTCTGCCCTAGTAATTTCCCTGCCTGCTTCCAACAGCTGCAGCCCGACTCCAACCTTGAGGTCTATTCCTTGCCTCCAAGACGCTTTTTATTTTTCAAGTCTTCTATAGATCAGGTGTTCGTTCTATGGACAGAATCTGTCCTTGAATTTGTTAAATTTGATGTTGTTACATTCTGATGCTTTATTTCTCTTTGTTATTATTTTAATACCTGAAACACAGAAGCTCACAAAACAGGTTGTTGTAATGATGCTCTATCAGAGAAAAAGGACACCTTTGACTGTCAGAACAGAAATTGAGAGACAGTAAAATATATTTTAATGTATAATCTAATGATTAGTTCTAAAATCAGGAACTGATTACATTTCTTAAGAAACAGATTTACAATGTCATTAACAGCTAATTGTACAGTGTTTATATTCTTACTTTCTTAAAGCAAATTGTTTAAATATTTTTATTAAGTCTCAAAGCAGCAGCAACTGTCTAAAAAGAAGACTTACATTTTGCTTGAAAATTAATCCTGGGCATAGCAAATATTAGAAAAATGATAAAAAGTAAGATTGCATCCCTTTTTTTCCCACTATGAAATTATATAGATGACATTACAACATTTCAGAGTGCTTTTTATAAATAATTTTCATTTTACGTTGAATATTTGCACATTAATAACTTGAGAATTTTGTCATTTTCCGCGTACTCTTTCATGAACACTGTGTGATTATTCATAACAAGCAGACGGTGTCTTTTAAAGTACTGTAGACTGCACAAGCAAGATAAAAAACCACGATTTTTGTAGTGACTGCAAATTAAAGACCTCATTAATCAACTAGATTCCATTTAAACATTATCATTAGAAACTTCAGTATGTCATCATTATATGTTTAACCCCTTGAGCGCTGCACCTCTCAAAGTCACCCCATAGAACCTGTGTGACAGCGTTGCACAGAGAATATGTACCCGAAGATAACAAAATGTGTGCTCCAGACCAAGAGCGGAGCTGAAGTCTCCTCCTGGATACAGACCTCTCGCTGCATTTACTAAAAGCACTATTTGAGCACTGATGGGAGAAACAGCTCACTTTCCAAAGCATTTGGATGGGTTAAGAAACTGCTGATTCTCCAGTAAAGTGTATTTATGAAGCTATTGTGGATGGATCTTTGTATTACAAAGTTAGCCCAGTAATGCTGACTGCATTTGCCTTTCTCTATGTGCACATGTGCATTAACATCCCATTTTATAACCCTTTGAAGAAATATCTGAAGCACTGTAGAAGTGTGCCACTTTTCTTTGAGGAAGCAATGGAGATACCTGCTGCACTCCATGGTTAAAGTTGAGATGCATTTTGCATTTATTGGCCATTCAGCCCCTGTTAATTCTGAAATGTACATCTTGGGACCATATTCTGGAAACACTGTAAGCAAAAGGGATAAGAGGCTGAAACTGTGTGTCTTTCAATTCAGTTTAATGAGGAGATATGAGCATAAACCACCAAGTTTCTTACTTGCAAATTATTACAGAATGTCAGCAGAGATATTGCTTGCTTATTGTTAGGGGGGTTTTTTGAAAGAAGATAAGCCTGCTGGGGGCATTAAAAAAACCCTACAAACTTACACATTTTTCTCAGCTTGATGTGTTGCATCTGTATATGTTATATTCATCTCCTTTTTCCTGAACACTGCCAAGCCCCACTGGATTCAAGGTTGGATTTTGCCAGCGATTGCGTCCCCACAAGATATGGTTACTTCAGAGGACCAAGGGCTCGGAGGTCATCAAGCTCATAACTTCGTTCCTACTTGCTTAGGGCTCTAAGGGAAAGAACAGACACCTGAAACAGCATCAGGCTAAAGAAACACTTGCTGCTGGCTAGGTCACCACTGCTAACGGCACGGTACTGGGTTAGACTCAGATCCAGCTGAGCAAAGCTGTGCCTTCCCTGAAGACATGAGTGCTTTTGAGGACTGAGAATTAATGTGATGCATGCGTGGCTACTAGGACATGCACTTTATATATGCTAACATAACATTTGTATTCCTGTGAGATCCCCAGGTGCTGTTTGTAAGTTAGATTCTTTTAAAATCTTTATTTATATTAACTTCAGCTGGACTCCACAGTTGAGAAGCTGCTGGACGGGTAAGTCCGTGGCCCCAAAGCAACCCATAAACCGTGCCTCTTGCACTGGAATAGGTGGAAGCTGGACCAAACACCGTCCTTACACCCTCCCCAAGGGGGCAAGCTTACCTGCATCACCCACGCAGCATCACTTCCTCCTCAACATTAACTTCCCGCGTTATGAAACAACAGAAGTGTCCATGTGGACAGGCAACTTGTGCTTGATTTATTGTCGCTGATGCTGACACAAGTAATAAATCGAAAGGAAGATTAAAATTGCCTAGCAAGAATGATTTAAGCAACACCTGCCTTCCTGTGCAAAGGAACACTTATTTGCTTCTCCTCCACTGACAACATACTCACTGACCTTTACAGAAATGGTGAAAACTGCACACATGCCAATATTTAAGAAATTAATGCCTTTTTATATCTTGCCTCTAAACAAATATAAAGGAAAGAGCAGGATCTGTGCTCTGGCACTTATTATGTGGCAAAAATACGAAGACTAACTCTCCTACCAACAAAGGCTAGAAACGCTACTTACTTAATAAAAATTTAAAAATGTATTAGAATTATGTAGAAAATGTATCAGTTCTGAAAAGTTGATGAATATTTTGAAATTGTGTGTTGAATAAGTGATTTTTGTAACAGCCAGCACTCAGAAAAATGCCAATAAAATTTTCTGTCCACATATTAAGTGCAAGTTTCTATTCTCCCAAGTGAATTAAATTAGGATTTAAAGTTGAAGAGCAATTTGCATCTTAAAACCACTACACCTCGTTGAGCACAGTTGATAGTAGCATGCATTCTGCCTGTTCACATGCCTTCTGGGTTTCAAGACAGGAAATAATTGTTGGAGATGTATTATGTCTTTCTGCATCTTTGTACCTGGAGATAATCCTGTAAAAAATATGGACAAATACCCTTTTACACCCAAAGGCCTGCAGAGACTGTAGTATCTCCGTGCCAGGGATTCAAAACTCAAGTTGAGAAGCCTTGGGCAGCCTTCCTTCGCTAGACCCCTTTTGAGTAGGAGGCTGGACCAGAAGACCTCTGGAGGTCCCTTCCAGCTGCTTTGTCCTGTGAGTCCCTAGAACACTTTGTGCTTCCTTGCCCTTTTATGCACGCATTGCATTAAGAATCGGACAGGACAGGACAAGGGGCAATGGGCACAAACTGGAACACAGGAAGTTCCACCTGAACATGAGGAGGAACTTCTTTACTGTGAGGGTGACAGAGCACTGGCACAGGCTGCCCAGAGAGGTTGTGGAGTCTCCTTCTCTGGAGATATTCAAAACCCGCCTGGATGCATTCCTGTGCAACCTGCTCTAGGCTAACCTGCTTTAGCAGGGGGGTTGGACTAGATGATCTCTAGAGGTCCCTTCCAACCCCTACCATTCTATGATTCTATGATTCTATGATTCTATGATCGTGTGATTTCTGAAGGAGCTAAAGGGATAACAGATGACGCAAAGGAGGGGTGAGGGGAGAAGTCAAAGGCACATACTTGTTAGAGTTAGGGCTGTCAACCTTCTAGTACCTCTCTACCCCCTTTTTTAATTAGGACCAAAGTCTGGAACTGAACATCTCCAAGAGAGTGAGGAACAGTCTTGTATAAAAGGCGTAGTAGAGATACATGAAGTTCTCTTCAGGACAGTGCTGTTGGTGAGGAGTGCTTATCTTTTGGGCTGGTCTTATTAAGAGCTTGGTGGAGGAGCAGCAATGAAGAGTGCTGAGCTCTGGCACGTTATGCAAGAGTGGTCCTTTGAGGAGTGAGATAACCAGCATGTTGTAGAGCTGCCTCATCGATGGATCTGCTTCCTGCCTTGTCCCAGAGCAGCAGGCAAACGAAGGCAGAAAGATCACCAACACTTCTATTTGTTCTCCTCTCCTTCACAGCACTGTGACGGCTATGTCTGAGAGGATAACATGCTTCAGCCATTAAAAGGTTGTCTGGTAATTTTATTTCCTCTTACAGGGATCTTGTCTCTACTAAGTGCATTCTTTTACTGCACAGATTTGTTAAAGGTGGGGGGGTTTTATTTTAAATGCAGAGAACTGCTTGGCTATTTTCTTTCTTTTCTTTTTTTTCCACCCTCCAGGATTTAGGTCACAACAGTTATTGTCATGTGCAAGATTTTAAGCAATTAGCACCAGGTATATTTTACAATAAATGGCAGTATGTTGGCTGAAGGTAGGTACATCGGCATAGAGACATTCAGGTGTGAGTGGTACTAAGCAGAATTCAAAAGTATTCTTGTGTACTTTATGATGAGATAATACTATTTGAGGGAAATCTCTGTAGTTGCATCCCTATGCCTTTCAGTTGTGAGAGCCTGAGGTGGCTAGAACAACAAAATGAAAAGAAATAGGCTACTAATCGCTCCATTCCCAGTAGGACTGGAGACGAACAGCTCTTCACACAGCTACAGCTGCACACCAGGCACATGCTTTTCTTCATTTAGCACTTGGGACTGACCAAACATGGAGTCTGATGGACTGCTCAGTAGATGAGTATAAAAGTTCTTCTTTATCATAATTTGCACTGCACTGTTTGGTCAACTTCTGTTATAGCTGTCTCCTATGATGATAGATAGCCTGTAACATTTGAGTCACCCAATATTCCTTCCCAAATGAAGTAAAGGAGGAAAAGGGCTTAAAATATTTATAATGAAAGCCTGCATATCAAGTTATAGATAACCTCAGTTCTGAGATGGAGTCAGATATCCTCATTTTTCTTGTCTAATTCTGGACATTTTGGTATGAGTCTGGCACAGGTTATAGCCCATGGGTTTCTGAGCAGGAGGCTGATAACACTGTAAGTTGTGACTGTGGGACCGAGAGATAGGAATATCCTTTAGAGTATGAGTAATAGGCAGAAATGTTTTCTACAATGACCAAATATTATTTTTCATCAGCCCTCTAAAAAGTTTCAACCTGCCCTAATTTTCTCCATTGAATCTAATAGAACTGGATTAAACTACAGGGGAGATGAGAACATAAATTTGATTCCTTTCATTCCATGTAATATTAGGGTTTGTATTCTTTCAAGCTGTAATAACCTCTAGACTTCAGCAAAATTGAAAACCTTTAAATAGCCTTTCACAACCTTTCAGCGTAGTAATGAAGTTTTAAGTGCTCACTGGGGATTTTCAGTTCAGAAAAATCTAAGCAGCAGTAGATATTAAAATCTGATGTTTACTTCAACTCTTTTACAGCCTAATGGCTTTTTCTGACAGTGTAATTTTTTAAAGGTTGGGTTTCATTTATTAATATAGTATACTCACCCTGGAAATCTTTCCTCTTTAAGGACTCTGGTGGGAGCCTTATACTTACACTTTGTTGGAGCACCTGAAAAGCCAGCTAGAACAAGGAAAAGAGAAACTTGCTGAGACCCGACTAGAACAACAAGCAAGTTAAAAAAAGAAGAAGAAGAAAAAAAAAAAGCCTGATGATTTAAACACCACAGGAGGCAAAAAACAAATTAAGGTTGTAGATTCCCTGTGTGCACATAATTACAAGTATGTGACTCACTGGAGTCAGCACGGTTGCTCATCTACCTAAAGACCTAGAAAGGATGTCTGGCTGCACTCAACTCGAGGAGTAGCTAAAGAGATTTTATTTATTTATTTATTAAGCTGTTGCTCAAGGGGGTAGCAGTGGGGAGAGAAAATTGCGGGGTGAATTTACACTGATTAAAGAAACACAGTCTGTGTACGCAGGCGTTTCTGAGGCACAGTGTGGGACTGGAAGGATTCTGGTTTTGTGTGCTGCTAAATTAGTGCAGAAAAGAGAATCTGAATTTCATTGAACAGTAACAGTATAAGTCCCAGAGGGATATTTTTATTAGCTGTATCACTCTATATACAATGTTTTATACATATATTTTTATTATGCACACAAACAGTTATTAGTATTTTCTGGGAACATACAGTAATGTGACTGGAAGCTTTGCTTCCTTTTATAATAAGGCATTGAGACGACACTTAGATATCTTTTGTTGATAGTTTTTCATCTTCTTCTTAAATAATAAAATAAAAGGCAGAAGGTAATCCAGAAATAAGGACATAAGGAAATGATTCAAAATTCTTGTATCTGACAGATAAAAGTCCAGTGCTTCTAAAGCAACAAATTACAGTATATTTTCATTAAGAAAATAAGCATGTAGGACAAGGAGGATTTGCTTATGAATATCACTTAAGTACATAAACACATGCAAATGAATAGAAACAGGTCCCAACATAGGCATATACGTAATGGCAAAACATCCCGTGGCTGGTTTGTAATTTCTAGCTAATTTTGACTCATCAGTGAGTGCTTAACTTTAAGAGCATGTTTATTTCTATTGGTTAAACAAAACACTACCAGGCTAACTACTGGCGCAGTGTCCCAAGCTGCCTGCTCAAATCCCTGTTATAAGTCCTCGTTTACCCATTCAGACCAGCGCTGGCATCTCGGGGAAAGGAGCTTCCTGGCTTGTCTATGATGCTCTGCTGTTGCCCTCAGCCTGTACTTCACAGAGAAGTGTGAGAAGAGTCACAGGCTGGTAATCGAAAGACCTAAAAACTATTACTGAAGAACAGGAATGCCTGTGCCCAGCAACTTGCAGTTCCAGTTCCTGGCAAACATACTTCAATTGCTCAGCACTCCTTGCTCAACAACAGCAAAGTGTTAACATCTCCGAGGATGTCAATTGTCGAGCAGCACAAAATGCCACAACTCTTCAATCTTCTCAAGTTGAAAAGAGACTAGAGGCTTGAGGTAAAGAGAAAAACTAAGAAGCCAGAGAAGTGTTCACAATATGGGGAGAAAAGTATGAGAGAAAACGAGAGACAGACAAAGCATACGCTGAAAAAGGCTTGAGAGAGACATGGCTGGTTCAGAAAATGCAGTTATATGAACACTGCAGGGAAAGTTACTTCATGAGAAAGTCTAAGAGACTGAAATGTGGAATTTCCTGTTTCATGTGTCATGCGATGTTGATGATTAAATACTTTTGTTGGCTGAGACATTTCCAAGGAGTCATTTGAGCCCCTGCCATGGGTATGGTTGGGGCTGCTGCTTCTGCGAGGGATGAAAATTTCTAGCCTGCTTTCCTCCATGTCTCCAGATATATGAACTCTTCCTGACCGTGTGAGCGTAGCTTTCTGCAGCATCTATGGTATAGAAATGCAGTGCCAGCGGAGCAAGTCACGTGCTTTTATTTTTTGCAGGCAGAAGTCCCATTCAAATTACTTTCCTATGGATTTATTGAAGTCAGTCTTGGGCACATAGGAGAAGGAAGAAAACAAAAGGCTAGAAGCAAGAGGGAATGCTGACAGAGAAGGGAAGCAGGTTAGAAAGAATAATTGAGACCTAGAAGAAAAAAAATGACAAAATGGATTGCCCACACCTCTGTTCTGACACAGTAACAGAAGCAAGCAGGGGAATAAATAATAAGAAAATGCAATGGAAACAAATGATGGTTGAGGGATACAAAAAGCTCAGAACAGCTGGTAACACATGCTGGGCTAGCTCCCTCACTTGGTTTAATTCCACTGATTTTGTAGGTATTTGGAAGTGGCTTTACCGGAGCAGGCATGTGTGTCAGACCCGCAGAGGGGAGTAAATCCAGGTTTACTTCTAGAGGAGTCAAGGTGATGCCCTGGCCTTTCCCTAGAATTAAGACATTGGCGTTCGGTCCGTGCTCTTGGGAGATTTGTGTGCTTCTGCCATTCCCCACCGTCCTCCAGCCTAGTGCCCTGATGGACCGAAGCATTAAATTCAGGCAGACAGAAGCAAAAGCACCAGCCAGCACAGTGGCAAATGAAAATCCTGCTGATGAAGACAGGCTAATGTCCTTCAGAGGGAATAATCTGATGTATTTGTGAACATTGTTGCTTTGGAATTAGCTAAGGAAAAAGACTGGGATATCACTGTGGACAGGTCACTGTAAACCTCTGCTTAATACGCAAATATGAAGTAGTTAATTAAGAATTGACCCAGCCAAACTGGTTATCTGAGGAACTGGATACAGAACAATACTGAAAACACTGACAGTGACAAGATTCCCTTCTCCCTCCAACCCTATGCTGCTCTTCAGCTCAAGCAACTCTGTCCTCAAAAGTTATGACAAGAGGGAGTGGCTTCCAAAGACAAGTTTCTGGCACAGTTTAAGGCAGAGTGAGATTATGGTTTGGCCAGGCGATCTTTCAAGGTCCTTTCTGACCTGGGCTGTTCTGTGATTCTACGATTTTGAAATGAGAAGAGTCTGAAAAATATCAGGACTGTTATGTATAGAACAGGCATTTCCCAGAAGAGGTAGTTTACTCCTGTGTCCTCTTTTGCTTAACAACATATGTGAGAAGACAAAGCAAAGCTGAAAAACAATGATCTTTAAAAGAAAATTTAGAAAAAGAAATATTTTAAGCAGTATATCCAGTCACTAAAGATATTTCCAGATCCCGGGAGCTGAAACAAGAAACGAACATTTGCACGGGCAATGAAAGCCTCCATCCTATATCCATACAAGATGCTCTTTGACACACCTACTAACTGGGATTATAAAAACTGAAGCTGTTAGGCATCTTAGACATGTCTCCATTGCAGGATGGAGTGCTGTGCAGATACGACCGACTTAACTGAGCAAGAGACGGGGCAGAGATCTCACCCAGAACTGCACTCTCTGTCACTCCAGGCACCTGGTATTACTATGTTTGTAGAGAGTTTGGGTACATCTTCATGGCACTGCACTGTCATTGCTGCCTTAAAAATGACAATGCTAGATATAAACTTCTCTTGTCAGAGATTGCCTCATAGGCCTTGCATCTTTCTCTGATTTTAGAATCACGTTCAGAGAAATGTCCTGGTTTGGGCTAGGACAGAATCAAATTTCTGGGTTCCTGAGTTCAGGATCATAGTAGTCTGTCTCTCTTCGACAGAGCTGGACCAAGAAAGCCATGTGTCCTTGCGCATATTTGTCTATCTTTGAAAGCAAAGCATGGACATTCCGCAGCCTGCTCATACACTACTGTCACAAAAAAGAAGAGTATTTTCTTTCTTTCTAAAGAAACCTTTTTTGGTGCTTGCTATTGTCTCTTTCAGTCTCATGAAATGATCCATTTGTCCTGGTTTGAATCAATGCAGCACTCCATCCCATACACATCATGCTCAGAATAAAGATGAGAGATCACAAGGGTCCCTCCCTCTCCCTTCATGGCCAGGGCCTGAGGGCACTGATGGGCTCTAACAGCCCTAAGCAGCCTCACCTGGTGCTTCTGCCCACACCCATGGCCCAGGAGCCTTTTTAAGCCCAGCATGGGGCTGTTAGTGGGGTGGCCTGGTGGTGTTGTGGGGTGCTGCTCTCCAGCTCCACCCAGCTCCTTGCTCAGCATTGGGAAAGGACTCTGATTCTTCTGCCTTTGATCCTCATCTCTGCATTCCTGAATCCAGCTCCTGCCTGCTGCTGAGTGCTGTCTGGGACTTTCCTGGAGTGTGCCCTGCAGTGTCCAGGTGATGTATTTGTCATCAGTGGGGGAGAGCTTGGTATTGGTTTGGTACATATTTGTATATATTTCATTATTATATTTCTATTATTATAACACAGATTATTGTAGTTAAATTAAAGCTGTTTTAATTTTTCCAACCCATAAGTCTCTTTCCTTTTTCTCCCCCCACCCCTCCTATTTTGGGGAGGGAGTTAACAAAGAGTGTCTGTTGTTCTTTTTATAGGCAGCCCAGCTTTAAACCTTGACACCCATCGTAGAACATTTCCATTTCTCTTTCCAGATGCTCTCCAATAGCACGCAGTATTCATGAGTTTCTTCAAAACTCAGCATGACATTTTAGCTGGAGATTCTTCAGTGCTGGATAATTATTTTGTGAGCATCTCTCTATGCTTCTTGACCTCTTATGACAGCATTTTTGAAACAACAAGGCTTTGGATATTCACATTAGTAAGGTGGTATGCTTTTGAAGTTTTACACTCTGTTCCATCATGCAGGAGGCTAATGGAAATATCAGGAAACAGCAGACTCAGGTGCAATGCACTGCAGAGCCCTGCAGTCCTCTGCTTCATAATCAGCTGCTGGTAGCTACATTTAAACTATGTTTTTCCAGCAGTTAAACCCCGACTGAAACAATTTCCCATAGAACAGTTTTCCCTAGCTTTCTCGTGAGATGATGTCAAAAGCCTTACTGAAGAATTGTGTGCCATCTACTGCTGCTTCCATACCCACTAGTCATTCTCTTGTCACNCAATTTTTCCAACCCGTAAGTCTCTTTCCTTTTTCTCCCCCCACCCCTCCCATTTTGGGGAGGGAGTTAACAAAGAGTGTCTGTTGTTCTTTTTATAGGCAGCCCAGCTTTAAACCTTGACACCCATTGTAGAACATTTCCATTTCTCTTTCCAGATGCTCTCCAATAGCACGCAGTATTCATGAGTTTCTTCAAAACTCAGCATGACATTTTAGCTGGAGATTCTTCAGTGCTGGATAATTATTTTGTGAGCATCTCTCTATGCTTCTTGACCTCTTATGACAGCATTTTTGAAACAACAAGGCTTTGGATATTCACATTAGTAAGGTGGTATGCTTTTGAAGTTTTACACTCTGTTCCATCATGCAGGAGGCTAATGGAAATATCAGGAAACAGCAGACTCAGGTGCAATGCACTGCAGAGCCCTGCAGTCCTCTGCTTCATAATCAGCTGCTGGTAGCTACATTTAAACTATGTTTTTCCAGCAGTTAAACCCAGACTGAAACAATTTCCCATAGAACAGTTTTCCCTAGCTTTCTCGTGAGATGATGTCAAAAGCCTTACTGAAGAGGTGTGTGCCATCTACTGCTGCTTCCATACCCACTAGTCATTCTCTTGTCACAGGAAGAAATTCGACAGTTTTGATGTGGTTATTCCTGACAAAACTACTCAGACTGTTGCTTATCTTGTTTTCTTTTCAGGGCTTACAAAAAGTCTTTGTTTGTTTGTGCCACGGCATTGAGGGGATTTGAAATTGAGCTGGTAATTCTCTGGCTCCTCCCACGTAAATATCAGCTTTCTGTCAGCCCTTCCCAGTTTCCTAATTTCTCACTAGTAACCTGTGAATCCTCAAAGATAGTGGGTAATGATTCTGACGTTGCTTCAGCAAGAGCTTTAAATGCAATAATGGAGCTAATTACTTTTTAACCTCTTAGTTGCCTGCATGAACCTGAGGTATTACCCCACTGTCATTGGTATTGCCGGCTACTATATTGTAGCTGGGCTGTGTAGTAAAGACAGATACAAAAAAAGCAATAAACTTTAGTCTTCTCATCACTACCTGTTGATAGTTTTTCCTTTACAATTTGTGTTCCAACACATTTTTCGATCTCTTAGTGTTGCTAATGTTGAGTGATTTCTAGTTACGCACCATGTCACTTCACAGTTGTATCTCATTTCATGCTTTTGTGAGTGTGTCTCTATCGCCTTTTGCTACTTCTGTAAGCCTGTCTGTAAGCTGATATAATTTTTGCCTCCTGTATGTCTTCAATTATTCCTGGCAAGTGAAAAAATTATTGTTTACTGAACTCCCTGTTTTAGTTTCTCTTTATTATAGTTTGCACTTCTGTCCTTAGTACAGTCATGTTGAGGAACTGCCATTTCTCCTTGACTGTTTTTCCCTTACAGTTTAGTTCCTGGAGAGCCGAGCAGTCCATTTTTTGAAGTTATCAGTATCTTGAAGTCCGTTGGTTTCTGTTTGCTGTTCTTTTTCCATAGCGATGCTCACTTGAGCTGTTTTCTGTGTTCAGGTTTTCAAACGCCTCATGCCATTAGTTAGAATCAAACATAGAAATACTTTGTTTCTGGAGGTTTCCCTGCCATCTGTATCAAATGGCTGTTGCCAGAGCATCTGAAGGAGAATGGAATTCTGTGTCCTGGTATACCCAGTTTCCATTAGCTGTCTGAGTAGCTGAAATGCTTGAGCACCACCGAGTCCTTTCATTTAAATGATTCTGCTTATTGTTTATAAAAGCCTCTCCCACCAGATTGTCCTGGTTTGATGAACTCTAATAAATTTCCCTCTATGTGTATTTCCCCTCATTACGTAAGAGCTCTTCAGCTGCTCAAAAGCCCTCTGCATTCTGAGGTTTCAGAACAAATAAATATGACCTTAACACTTGCAATATCAGTTCCTTCCTTTTTTAATCTACCTGTACTTGTTGAGCAAGTTTCATATCACCTCATATGCTAGTTCTGAGAATGTGATTGGATTGAGCCTATCTTACTAGGCCTAGCAAGCAATAACTTTGATCGTGTATGAAGATTTCAATCTTCACTTGTTTATTCCACATACTTGTGCATTGGTATGCAGATGTCTAAGATAATAGCTGAATTTGATCCATTATTCTCTTCCTTGTCTTCTCTCGGATCCTATTTTGAACAGGTTCGTCCTCCAAAAATGTTATGGCCTGACCGGATAAATCTGGTTGATATGCACCCATCGTGGCTGGCTTGCTTTGTCACCTCTCCCTGTCAATCCCAAAGATGCTCGCATAGGCCTTACTGGCTTACTAGCTCATGTGCAAAGATTGACCTCTGGTGGATTAGAGGGGCTACTGGTGTCACCCCTTTGGGCTGTTTCTGTGTCTCCTGTATTTCTGTATGCTTCAGAGCTGAGGTTCCTGAGAATGGCAGGGGAGAGCTCACTTGGTGCTTTCTGCCTCTGTATGAGCTGGAGCCTAATGGTCCACAGACAATTGATCTGTCAAAGTCTCTCTACTTCATTTGTCTTGAAATATAAATCTGAGAGTTTTATATGTGTGGTGTGGTTTAATGCCAGAAAGCAACTAAAAGCCCCACACAGCTGCACACTCACTCCCCATCACGGTGGGATGGGGGAGAGAATCAAAAGAGTAAAAAGTGAGGAAACTTGTGGGTTGATATAAAGACAGTTTAACAGTTAAAGCAAAAGCCACACATGCAAGCAAATTAAAACAAGGAGTTCATTCACTACTTCCCAACGGCAGGCAGGTGTCCAGCCACCTCCAGGAAAGCAGGGCTCCATCACATGTAGCAATTGGCAAGACAAACGCTGTCACTCCAAATGTCCCCTCTTTCTTCTTCTTCCTCCAGATTTTATATACTGAGCATGACATCATATGGTGTGGAATATCCCTTTGGTCAGTTGGGGTCAGCTGTCCTGGCTGTGCTCCCACAGAGCTTCTTGTGCACCTGCATGCTAGCTTTGCATGGGAAGTTGAAAAGTCCTTGATTTCTTAGCAACAACTAAGAACATCA
The DNA here is from genome assembly GCA_013398225.1 of Steatornis caripensis. Lineage (NCBI taxonomy): Eukaryota > Metazoa > Chordata > Aves > Caprimulgiformes > Steatornithidae > Steatornis > Steatornis caripensis. Next base: position 22,357 of record VZSC01010778.1, read on the forward strand.
GTGTGTTATCAACATACTTCTCATACCAAATCCTATACTAAATCCAAAACACAGCGCTATTCTAGCTACAAAGAAGAAAATTGTCTTTATCTCAGCCAAAACCAGGACAATATGTGTTTTATTTCTAAGCACAGTCTAGGGGAGGGGGGAAAGTGCAGCAAGTAGGAAGCCAGGAAAAAAATAACTTCTCTGCGCCTGCATCGGATGTCCTTCTGTGTTACCCACTAACAAAATCAAAAGTGGTGGCTACTTGAAGAAAAGCTTGTGAGCAGCTGTCTGGAAATCACAACATGGTCTTGAACTTGCAGTGTGGAGTCAGAACTTCATTTTCCTCTTAATGTCCCTCTTCTGTGGATATATTTGAGAATTTTATTCTGGATGGTATAAGTAGCCCAAACAAGCACTGTACTTGACTCTAGACTACAATGTCTGTTGTCAAATTAGCTTTGACACCAACGGTACAGCATTCACCTTTTTACCTTCTGCACTTTTCAACCCAGCTACAGCAGTGTAACAAGTATGCGTCCAGCACAGTGTAAATCGGCAAGTTTATTTTTTAGATATTTTTGTGTCTTACGTCTTTGTTCTCATAGGTATTTTGATTTTCACAAAACCACATCTGTGGGCAGTGTTTTCTCCTGCTTGACCTTCAGAAGATTGTGCATATTCATTTTCAGGATGATATAAAGAACACAGACTTGAAAATCTTGGGGAACACCTTGGTTGCTATACTGCTGGTATGTCCCCTCCGGGCTTCCAAGGATAAGTGCCCGGCCCATGGTGTGCCCAAAGAGGTACCTGCCCCTGGGCTGCATGGCTAGAATTGGGCTCCTCTTGGGACACTTGGTCCTTCTGAATCTACCCAGAATCCTGGTGGGAGAGGAAGACATGGGGATGAGGAGGCGGTTAGCTCTTGCCCAAGTGCCTTGTAGTGAGAGCAGTCACCTCATCTTGGAAGGATTTCCTTATCTCAGCAGAGAGAGGAGAGGAATTCAGGAACCTCTTTCCTCCAATTGACTTTTTCAACCATGAAGCGTTCCTCCCTCATCTGCTCACTAGTTTTGGAGGAGTTTTGCATCTTTTTTTTTTTCTGAAAGTTATGTGCTTTCTTTAAAATAATTCATTTTTTTTTACTGAGGGATGCTGAGAAGCGTGTTCAAGTGCAGAAGTTGGGTGGACATGAAATTGCTGCTGCTCCTATTTCAACTTTGTCTTCTTGCTGTTACAGAGTTATTTTTAAAATTGTATGTAAAAGCATTTCATATGCTACTGCAAAAGATCAAGTTAGTTAAGAACTGCATGAGCTGATTTTTTATTACAGACTTAGATTGGATAAATAAGGGGAAATTCCAGGGCTGGGGAGTGGCGGTAGGGGAGGCTGAATTACAGGGAATAAAAGAAAACGTTGCCAAATCCTATACATCTTAAATAACAAAAAAAAAATCTTTTTAAGCTCTTTTGTTTTGGCAGTGCATTGTGCTGAACTGTTCTGATGGACAGGACTACAAAGCTATGGGGAAATTCTTCAAAGGTCTGGCAGAATCTGGAGCCTCGGTGTGCTTTGATTAATTTAATGATATAGGGCTGGAGGTAATTGTGGTACCAGTTTCCTAGCAAAGTTGGTATTCAACAAAAATGACAAGCTTGACAACTTCATTAACAGTATTGACATTAAACAACACTGACTGAAACTTGAATGTTGAATGAAAAAAAGAAAAAAACAATTTTAGTATGTTTTAATCAAACTCAACCAGTTGTCTATGCCAAAACTGTCCTTGTGATTTTTTTTAATGGTTTCTGCATTCTCTACTGTAAGTGTAGCCAGAGAATTATTGCTGTTGCGACCTTCTGAGCACAGTGACAGAGGGAGTTTTGTGGGGAGACATTGTGTTTTGTTCATGATAGATTAGCGGCGAGATTTCTCCTCCACACTGGTATGCAACCTGCCACTCACAGTGTTTTGAAAGACAGGAGTTAACTTTCATCTACAGAAAGCTCACAGCCAGGGAGAGAGAATGCTTTAATACCACATTTATTACCTTTTTGGGGAGGGGGGGACAACAGAAACCATAAAGCAACCCTGCAAAGAGAGTTCTCCAAAAAATGAGAGCTCTGGGTTTGGGTTTTTTTTTTCATTACTCCGAATGGGATTTAAGAAGGTAACTTATTAAACTTGCACAAAGCATAATTGAATGTCCATATAGGAAAATACTGCATAGCTTATTTTCCTGTATAAACTTGGTTGATCTTTTATAGCTCCTACATTTTTCTGATTTTTTTCCCTTTCTTTTTAAATCACAGCTACTGGCAACCCTTGGTAAAAGGTATTGACATTGAATTAGGTTATAAGCATTCATTTAAATTTCTGCTTCTGAGGTAGCAGAGAAACAGGCTTTAAAAATACAATATGCTTGCTGTATTTTTCCATTATCTTGTATTAGACCATTAGAGATACATAGCTATTTCTGGAAGATGCTATGGCTTTAGCATTTTCATTCATTTAGCAGGTTATCATTTGATGCATAGGGAATTTTCCAATGCATTGAGCAATTTATTAGCTTAAGGGTGTGATGGACTTTTGTTTTCCTTACATTTAGTAGCACATTAAAACATAAAGTTTAAAAACGAAATTAGTGGTGTTTTTCAAACCAAAAGTGTGTCAAAGAGCTTGCTTTGCACTTCCCTTTGATCATTGTAGCTCTTCAGCTAATGTTGACCCTTCGGACACTGGGCCTGAGCAGGTGCAGGGGTAGGAAGATATGTCTCGACTCACCTCACGCCATGTTTATTATCAGCAATTTGGATGTGCTGGCAGAGTGGAGCTGTCAAACAACCTGAAAGGAACAATAGTATAACAACTTTGCTAGGGTAGACAAAATTATAGGATCACTTCTTCCTTATCACTCTTTGCTCCTCTGCTAGACTTTTGAAAGATTTTCTCGCAAGATTGCAGTACCATGAAAAGCAACTGTGCCTGTATCGGTTCTTTTTCAATAAAAAGGCAGCATACTCTCCTTTTTGTATTAGAGTGCAGCATACATCAAGTAAATGCCTGAGAGAAATCTCTTTTGCCTTTGTGCGCTTTTTTCCTTTGCCCACTGACAGGAGATCCCTCAAGACCAGCACTAAGGTCCTCTTCATTAGAACCCAGTTTTCAATTTAAATTTTAATTAGAATGGATGACTAGAATACATACCATTTGCTGTAATTTCTGCATGCCACTAGTCAACAACCAGAAGAATATTTCTTGGTTTTAGTTATAAAAACAAAGTTCCATTTCTGTAAAATGTTTGTTGCTGGCAGTTAATATTATTTTAGTTTATCCCATATGGCTTCATTTTTGAATGGGATTTATGCTTGCGAAGGGATTTCTTTTTTTGTTCTTTTAAAATAAGGTCACCTAGAACCTGGATTCTCACATTAACCTAGAGCTAGGATGCGGTTAAAAATTAGGGTTAAACGGCATACATGTGCGGTCCTAAATGTGCTTTTTAGCACTTTTATGATCCATTATGATGTATTAGATTGTTATATTAATACATTATCATTCATTAACTGGATGTAATGATATATACTTGATGAGATTCAACTGGAAGATTATGCCTCTTCAGTGTTGATTTTACTTGTCTTTTTATCGCTATTTTTTGGTTTTTTTCTGAGACCTAGCTTGGATTCTAGATATCTTCAAACCAGAAAATAAACAATTAGGAGACCTAAATATTGCCTATGTGGTATTTCTGGTCCTCAAACTGCTAAAGAAATTTTTTTTTCCAAAGAAAGGAATGTCATGCAAATGGCAAAGGATTTTATCTAACCAAAACCCAATACACCCGATCAAGGAATTTCTAAGCCGCTGGTACCCAGAAGTTGCCATAGACCAAGCAAGTTGGTAAAGGAGAACACTGGAAGAGGCCACCCAGACATTTGAGTGGTCTGATATAATTTGAAGGCTTTTATAGCATATTTATATCAGTGCCTGGAAATCCATCAGAGGCCAGTAGGTATCTTCTGGTTCAGGTTGCTGGTCAATCCCCTTAATCATCCCCAGCCATCACTCATTATCACTGTCATTGCCTGGCAGTGAGATCGTTGGGTCTGTGTCAGAGCACTAACATCAGAGTTGTGAGTCAGGAAAGACTTTGGGGTTTCTGAGGCTTTTTCATGTCTTTAAAAGAGCCCAGATCTAATGCAGCTCTCAGTCTATTGACTTCAATTGCAAAAAAAAAAAAATTACCTTTACAGTGTGTCTGGTTTCTTCCCTCAGTCCGATGCTGTGATGACAGTCTCATCTGCACAAGCTCATCTAAGCTGCTATCATCCACTCTTGGATCTAGAAATTCACAAAGTTATTCATTCCTGTAAGTATTGAAATAGATGAGACAAAAACACAGAGACTGTGAATGTCCTATAGGGAGAACCATGGGGAATTCCACCGGGAATTTTGCAATCAAAGTGAGTAGATCCAAAATTTTGCCTCATCATCCTTAATTGCTCTTCAGAAGTTTTAATACTGTCACTTAATTTTGTGTATTTGTGCAAGAAGATTCAGAATATGCAGTGGGGTTTTCTAAATTTCTAAATATTTTTGAAGTCACCCACTTCAAAGTTTTTTCTTAATCGCAGAAATGGGAAATAAAATATTCCCTTAGAATTCTGAGTACTAGGATCTAAATGACTGTGAGTTCACCATTGATGCATTACAGGGCCTGAAACTGTGTCATGGGGGTAAGTATTTACAAGAATTTCAGACAATAAGAGGAAGCTAGCTACTAAGCCACTGCGTCAGGCCAGATATTACATTACAATGGATCACATAATTCAAATAACTTCAGAATTTCTCTCATTTCATAGAATGATATTATGCTGCTACTGCATGCTTAAAGAAAGTATGCTTTGACACAGTTATAATCACAAGAAAAGTAATACTCTAAGAAGAAAATGAAATAGGACATTATCATGCTGGTAGATAGCAAAAGAAGTGAACTCATCTTTTCTGCAAGTGCATTCCCCAAACTAGAGATAAAACCAGTGATTTAATTTCTGTAATAAATATTCCAAGGGAGAGAAATCCAATCTTTTGCTTTCTGACCCCAACAATAACTTCATTCATAATAAAATGTTTGGATTACTAGCCTCAGCTACTTTTCCTTTTTTTCTTTAATCTGTTCCTTTGTGTTCTGTTTTGGGTTTGTTATCTTTTTTTACAGTACTTGAATAAGTAACACGATTCCAAGTATGGAAACAGTAGCTATGAAGGAGCTGTAGTGAAATAGTCTTACAGTATATATCAATAGTCATCCTCCTTCTGGAGCTCCCATAGGGTGCCACCCACACAGGTCCCCTGCTCAGACATCGGGTAGAAGGAGGCATTGCATCAGGCCATGAGATCACCATGAAGACAGCGCACCTGGATAAATGTTTTGTCCAGAGAGCCAGCAGAAATAGAGAGCGCCTGTGAAAGCTGTTTCACACACACTTTGGCTAAGCTAGTGTAAAGATGGTCATGCTAAGAAGTACTCTTGAAGAAGGTGGTATCCATGAATGCAATACTTTCTTCAGCTCGTCATTGAGATAGTGGTGGTCTAGTCTGCTTTCTTACTGGCATTTATAAATAAGAGAAATTGGTGGAATTATCTTAAAGGAGGGTTTTACTTGCAATTCACATCAGGTAAAACAGGTCTCTTCTTTTTGCCGTCCTACACCTGCTTGATTTGAATCCCAACTTGTAACGTCCCTCATTGCCAATTTTTATGTCTCCATGTCCAGCAGCACCCTTCTCTGCCCAGCTTCCTAACCTCACTTGCCTGTTCTCTGCCATTGATTGAAGTCCAGTTTGTGTTCCTTGCTTCTATATTATCTCGCAGAAGCTGAAGCATGCACACAAGTTCAGATTTAATACTATCTTTATAGCCATGTGCTCTACTCTGGAACAATGATAGAAATCTTAATGTGAATTCTGAAAGTCCTCAAAGATGATTTATTAGTGCTTCCTCCCACGTCTGAGGAAAAGGACAGATTCTGCCTGATGCAACCTCCCCTCGCTATTGCCCTGGGGCAACTGCCGGCTCCCAGGGGTGTGATTCAAGCTGTCACGCTGAGGTCTAAACTAGAATGACCTGTTTCGCATGCAAAGACTTTTGTATTACAAGATTATCTCTCACAATTCTGAAACATTAATTTTTGGAAACACAAATGCTGTTTACTGGGAGGTGCTCGCTTCCAGCCTGTGTCTTTCAAACTAAGATCAGCAAAAGTAACACAGCTCGTATTTCTTCCTTCGCTGAAACAGAGGTAAGGGAAGATCCTTCTTGCTCTCAAGTGTGATTTCCTGATCTGTAACCAGTTCCCTCACCCGCAACCCACTCTGGCACATTGATCTTTGTGCGTTCAAAACAGTGGTAGAATAGATTCCAGTACCAATCCCAACATTTCCCCCATCCTGAAAAGATGAGACACCCTCCCAGTACAGGATGTGACTAACTGGAAGCGTTGAGTTGAGCAGGCAGAGTGCTAAGGGAATCTTGCACCAAACTCATACTCTGCTTGATGCTGATCCTGTAAATTTTAAATTCTTTCAAAAATGTTCTTTTCCCATCAATCAAACATCTTCTGGTGTGAATTGCTGTATATCAGTGACAGTTGTCTATTTTTGTTAATTTTACAATACTTACTTAGTTTATGGCAGCTTGCAAGGCTGTTCAATTTTCAGTGCTGTTATGTGACATTCTCTTGTACAAGGTATCACTTTACTAGCTTTCTTTTTTATTATTTTAAATGTGCACATGTTCACATAGCAGCCTTAAGAACAGCATGCTGTGACCATTTTTCCTCACAAATGGAAGGAATAGCTGACTTTTCCTATTCAATTTCCAAATGTCACTTCATAAATTCAGCTGCTTTGTAGCCACTGAAGTCATCCTGGGTAGGTTCTACTGTTTACGTATTTCCATGAGCAAACTTTTAAGCTCATTTGCCCTGTTTCTAATTTTCAATATTATTTCTTTAAAAGCTTCAAATAACACTCGGGATAATCAGTTTACATGCTGAAATCTCATTTTTTCTTATGAGTTGTCTTGATATTCATGATTATGGGGGTGAAACATCAGCTATTTTTTGACTTTTTCCAAAAAAATGAAGTATGAAAACATTTATTTTATCCTTAAAAATAATTATGCTTAAAAATAGTCTTTTGCTATACCCTCCTAAAATTCTCATGCAATGTAGCTCTCACTGTCTTTTGTATCAAATGTATTCAGTTTAGAAGACAGAACGCTGAGCATCTTAACATCTTACTTTTTAAGATGGACCTGGACTTTTTCTGCTACTTAAATTTTATGTAGTGCAAAGAGTGTGCTCTGGGAATTCTTCCCAGCACCTTTGCTAACAACGCAGAAGCATTCCCCCAAAGCTCTGCTCTAGCCCTGCAGTACTAGTCTTGGCAAAAATGTTTAATACATATGTAGTAAAGCAACTAATTCCTGGCCTTACAGCAGTCAAAGAAAGCCTGGTCTTCAATTTTGAAAGCATTATATGCTCTCTTACTAATTTAGCAATGCATCTTGGCATGTGACTAATGAAAAGAACTGCTCAAAGTGGTTTACTTGACTGGGGCTTGCATCTGTGCAGATTTCAAAACGTATGAAATGTATGTGCTTTAAAATTCATTTTTCCTTTGTGACTACAGTCCTATAAAGCATTGGATCTTTATTGGACAGTTATTTTGTTTAGGACATTGGTCTTATCTTTAAGTGAACAATTCAAACATCAGAGTGGTATTTTCTTCATGGTCATGTTGTCAAATTTATATTGAAAACTGCTTTAAAATCTCTTACTCCCCCTCTATATTTTTGCATGTTTATTTTATGTACAAGGAGTAAATACTCTGAGTGGCCCAAAGATGATATTGTAGCAGAATTGTTCATTACCCTGGCCATTTGAGATCTAACCGCACGCTAATTTTTCAAAGCTTCTGATTATTTGACATTACATGTATGCGAATCCTGCGCTCGAGTAATGGGACCAATAAGTTTATAGCATATAAGAGGCTCACTTGCATTTCAGCAATGTATTNTTTGAGATCTAACCACACGCTAATTTTTCAAAGCTTCTGATTATTTGACATTACATGTATGCGAATCCTGCGCTCGAGTAATGGGACCAATAAGTTTATAGCATATAAGAGGCTCACTTGCATTTCAGCAATGTATTTATTTGACTGTGCTGGTATTTATTTCAAGTATATGCATTTCCCAAATTGATGACCACACGTCTGTGTACATATTTCATCCTGGTGAAAGGTTGCAATATTTTCCCCGAAGAAAATACATCCCACGTATGGTTTCCTCACACAGCTAACGTTGAGAGGGGTTTTTTTTTTAAACTGAGAGCTCAAGACAATCTTTATTTTCTTATTCGTTTATTTGTTTAAAAGAAGATTTAGGTCACTGTGCTGAAGTGTACTGCTCTGTTTCTTTGAAAGTGAATGGAAAAACAAGCTTCTAGTTAACTCAAATGTTTGAAAGGATTTCTTCTGAAAAGGCAGATTCTTCTGTTGGAATTTTATATTTCCTTATCTTCAGCAGGGCCAGACTTTAAAGGCCTGAAAGCAGCTCCCATTGATTTTTCTGAAAGTCCATAATCAAGTATCCAAGAAAGAAATTTGACCCTAAATAGAGATTTCTAGGGCAAGGGGGATTTGTCTGGGCAGTCTGCTTCTGAAGGAAGAAAGCTATATTCTTTCCTCTCTTGAAAGGCATTTGATGAAAGAAACATAAGGAACAGCTCAGCAAAAGGAAAACAAAAAGGTTCTAAACTGCAGGAAGAAACAATATATCTTTTGATAAAGCTAATGTTGCTTTGTGTTAAAAGCTGAGTTCAGATTGCCGGGAGTTACACTCTTTGTGCGATGATTTCCTACATCACGCCATCAAAGACTCACAGGCACCGTGTTGAATAAACCACCACTCGAAAAGAAAACCAGGGGGAAAAAAACCCTGAAGGTAAGAGAAGATGAACAGGTGTTGCACTGTCTGTTACAGAGAGCGGGATGCAGATCTCAAAGAGCGAGGTGATGGGGGCAGAGACATGGTGGGGTGATGTGTTTCAGCCACCGCAGTGCCTTGCCTCCGAGCGGAAACTCAGCACACCTTTGGAACACTGGTCTGACGCTCAAGCCAAAAGCCCCCAAAACATCGTTACCCCAGTGAGAAAGTAAAATAGGTGTTTGGATTTGGATTTTTGTGCAGAACAAAGACAGACCGTACGCAGTTCCATCCCAGAGCAGCCTCTGGGGTGTCCGTCCTGCCCCAGGGGGCTGTGTCCCCAAACCAGGAAGGAGGCTGAGTCCTCTCCCCTCCCTCTGGGCAGGGTGGTTTCGGGGATGACACCCTGCCCTGGCGGGTGCCTTCCTTACGGCGTGGAGACTACCACGGCCGCTGGCACCAGGGAGAGGAATGACATCCTGAAGGCAGCAGGAGGAAAGTGAGATGCTACACTGGCAGCTGCAGAGATATACCTACAGACTGAGTATTTGCCTGTTTCCCTTTTTTTTTAATGGTTGCTTCTTGTTTAGATTTTTTTTCGCCTTCTTTTTTTTTTAAACCACATTCCTAACCAAGACAGTTTGTGACGTAAAAATCAACAAAACAATATCCCAAACTTGTGAGTAGATTTTCTATCTATCCGAGCTTCGATAAGCTAATAACTCAATTTCAAGTAAATAATTTATTTTTTCCTGTTACAGTTTTAAGGAATAGGTTATGTTTAGCATCCTCACGTTAAAAAGGGACTGTTTGTCTCTGTTCTTGTCAATACAACATGGGGAAAGTGATGAAAAGTCAAAATAAAATGGAATATTTATTATTTTACCCATCTGTTAGTTACATTTGGTTTTTGCATCCCCAGACAGACTGGAAAATAAGTTTGCATTAATTAATTCGAGCATTTCTCTGTTGTACCATCCAAACATTATGTCTAATATTTTCAGCCTTTTTCAACTCTCAAACCAGGTGAAGGGAAAAGATATAGATACATTTGAACAGGTGTAGTGATAACTTAGCAGGGGATCTTTCAGCGGGGGAGGGAAGTTGTGGTTTGGGGTTTTTTTGGTTATGTTTTAGTGTTGGTTTTTTTATTTCCTGTTGTAATTACCCTCACACACACATGAAAAAAAAAAACCCTGTAAAAATATTCATAGAATTCCTCCTTGCTATCTGCAATTAAGTTGGAAACAATGCATTCACTGTACTTTTTATCCCTGCCCTGTATGACAGCACTATACCTTTCATGCTAGATTTTCAGTAACCTTGTTACTTTGATGAAATGTCTTTGGGAGGTGGGTTCACAGTAGAGCATTCACTAGTTCTACTGTTATAAAATGGGAGTTTTAAAAGAAAAAAACAGGAACATAAGCTGCTTGCTCTTTAGGCTTAGGGAAGGCTTTGTTTCACTCCAAAGTTTGCAGATTTCATGCATAACACAAATTGAAATTACTTTTCCATTAACTAGATCTCTTTTCCTGAGCATCGTATTTTATTTTATTTATTTTATTTTATTTTATTACTGGCTCACTTCAGAGCTGTGTCCAGCAGTCTAGTACAGAGAGAAAGGCACGTCACTTCTCTCCACGTGCCACTGACACTGTCTATGTTGGAAGAAGAAAAGGACCCAGTATGGCTCCTACCGGGGTGCTAACAGTCCCCAGCGGGATGTCAGGATGGCGTCCTGCTGAGGGTTGAAAACGTGGGAGTCAGCAGAGTTCTAGCATCTATTGGAAACTAAGCCACCATTTCGTTACGCGGCTTGCGGCAACTGACCAGCTTTTCCGTTTAGCAGTCAACCTTGCTGTTAAATTGTGGAAAAGCAAAACTTTATGGAAAAGCAAGTATTTCATCTTAGCTGAATTGCCTCTGGTAAATAAATTTTTTAAAGGTAATTTGCTTGAGATTTGCCATTATATTCAAGAGAGATTTATCAAACCTTTTCTTGTTTCCCTGTGTAATTTTAGAAACTCCAACTAGTGAAACGTTTTTACAGCTAAATAAGTAGCTCAGCTTCACTGGGGAGTAGGCTACAGAGACTGCAAGCACTGACAGTTTTGCTGAGATAGTTTCATGGCCTTCTAGCACAAAGTGATGAGCAAAGAAAACACTAACTCTTGATTAAAAAGAAGTCCACTTATTTAACATTCTTACTTTCAATATCGGTTTAGCCTTCCAGTAGCCAGTGTGAAAGCAGATGCAGTGTTGCATGTCTTGCTCTTACGCATTAAGCCCTTGAATGCTTTCATTTTAATTTGGAGCTGAAGTTTGACCTAATTTGAAGTTTTCCAGTCATAATTATACATTGGATGTATTCCAATGGCTAGTGTTATATCAGATAAAAGGAGTTCCAAATTTTTAGTTCTTCCTACAAGATCTGTCTTTGCAACCCATGTGTGACAAGAGTAAAATCTGTCCTCTTTCTCCCTGGAAATCTGAAAGTTCATTTCCAGACATAGGAAGTGTTGGTTCCCAGAGAAACAATCATCGATATTAGCTTGCCAAAATTAACTCTTGATCATGGTGGCAGAGGGCATTTTACTTGGAGGCACCTGTTTTATACTCACATTCCCTATTGTCTGCTTTTTCTTGGGAGGAACTCGTGGAGTGACAGAGCCGACCTCCTCCTGTCCCGCTGCTGAAATGCTTCTTCTGACCATTATGGAGAAAACAGCTCTGTGAAACTATTTCGGTTTCAAGTGTGTTAGCACATTCACTCATGACATATTAAGCACTTCTTTACAATAGAAATCTTCCTTGAATGTTTATGCTGTGTTTCTGCATTGCAAACCAACTTCCTTTTTACACGTGAATTCGTACATTTAGCTTAAAATACCTCCTCTGTGCAGAGGGCTGAGAGTTTCTGGGGTGCCAGGCTGGGAGGTGGGAAGCGAATGCCCTCTCGCAGGAGCACTGACCACCTCCTCACCTGCTACTTCAGGGCTAGAAGTGCCTCTTGGACCTCTTGGCCCCTGACACAAGCATGGAGAAAGATGTGTGTTTAAAACCAGAACCAAACCAAAGGCCCTGACAAAACTGACTGCTTCACTGGACTCCCTGCTCTGGCCCTGGGGAGAAGAGCATAGGGAAGGAAACACAAATGGCAGGTATCAAATGTGGTGCCAAACAAGAAGGTGGAGCGTATGCCTATGAGAGCTATACTATGTACTGATAAAGAATATAAATACATAGTATATAATAAAATTATACATAAAAATAAATATTAAGAATATGTATTGGTTTCCTATTTATGCTATGCGATAGTATTATTGTTAAAAAATGAGTATGGTTTGTTGTTTAAAAATGAAAATCAGGCATGTTTTGTCAGGATAATGTAAGACCATATGCGATGAAAATAATCTATCATAGGGAAGAGGTAAGCTTTGGCTGGAGACAAGACTAGCGCGCGATCATCAGAGGTTAAGTACTGGCAGTGTAACGTGTCAGAGGAGTTGCCCCAATTGCCTCTGTGTGCAGAGTGAGCCTGGCTGAACCGGCAGGTTCTCACGGGGGAGAGTGGTTAAGGTTTAATGGTCGCTCAAAGAATCACCACCAAAGATATGAGGGAAAGGTGATTTTTAATATGAGTTTGTAAAAAGCACGACTTTACAGAATTCGATGGCGAGATTCACTCTGTTACTTACTGTGTGAAGGGATTGTGAAAGGGAATTGGGTCACAGTGGTGCTTAGGTGCAACTGTCACAGTGAATGGCGGGGGGGACACAGAGAGAAGTGATTTTACAGTGGTTGGATAGGGGAAACTGAGTCAGGGTCGAGTTGGAGTGATGTATACAGGGTTTAGGGAAAAGGGTATAAGGAGTGCCCTCCCGTTGAGTCACGAGGTTCAGAGTGGGCCCCCTTGCTTTCTAAACTCCTTCTCAGAGGAGTCTAGGTGCGGCTGAATCCACTCCTA
>VZSC01010778.1:35769-149769 GCA_013398225.1 Steatornis caripensis
ACAGAGGTTAACCTTTGTTTAAGATGTTAAATTTGGTACCCAATATCCTTCGAAAATCACACAGGGTCAGGAAATAGTGAGCTACACACTATTTCATCCTGTGAAAATCCTTCGCGAAAATCTAAATTCAGTGACTTACTCACTTTTTCCTTCACTGGCGTCTGTCAGGGAAGGATCCAATTACCTCGTGGAACCTCACGAAAACTGCTCTGAGAGGCGTCACAGCTCAGAGGGAGGTACACGGTCACAGCCTGCTGTGGTCCCGGAGAGCTCAAAGGGTGTCACTTTAGGACCATTGTTTATAGAATTGCAAGATTATTGACTTTGGTCAACGTTACCATTTCGTGGCCACGGTGCTTACCAGATAATCAGTCTTGGCACCTCTCAGACGTGGGCTGCGACTCATGCAGGAGAAGATTTAGGTACATTTCCTGGGTAACAGGAGTTCTGGAGATGGTCAGGGAGCGCCTAATCACTTCAACTCACTGTGATTGTATCAGGAGTTCCAGGTGCAATCAGGGAGTGCCTAATTGTCCCAACTCCCTGTGCTCATCCCAGGACAAAGAGGTACCGTTATACCTCTTATGTTGGCTCATTGTACCAACAGGCAGGGTCGTAGAGTGCCCAAATATCCCAGCTCTTTGTTCTCATATGGTGCTGAATGATCTGACATTGCAATGTGGCTTGTTAGTAGGGGGAAGCAAGGTCTACACCACAACACAGGTGAAGGGCGTTAGTCCAAACTTCAATAAAGCAGACCGAGGTTAATGCAGTTAGGAGGAAGATTCAGCTGCTGCATTTTGGCTCATCATTGGGGAAGGCTTTATCAAATAAAAGTTGGGGTTTTGTCGCTCAATGGAGAGGCAGTAAGTTATTAAGCTGTTGTAATTTGGTCTCGTTCACTTGAGAGTTTGCGTCTGTCGGTGCCACGGTGAGTGGATGGGAACTGACTCGCTGCTCCTTTAGATGCTGAGCACGACACGCGTGTACAATGCTGCTGTTTCTTACAGCCCACAGACTCATACAAGGTTTGTTTGTCCAAATTTTTTTTTTTTAACTTTACTAGTGTTGTTCCTCTACTTGTTTTTTGGACAATCAAGAAAATGCGTCTTGGTGTTTTTCTCTGGGGAAATCTTAATAAGGTTTTCTGGGAGGAGAACCATCCTTGCAAGTCACTGGAAAAAAACATGCGTCTTAGATGAGACAAACCCTGAACTGCCATTTCCACTATATTTAAACAAGCTATGATCTCCACATATCAGAAATCACATCTCAGTGGAGACTTTATCAGACATACTCAGTAGGGCCCATTATGGTTGGCAATATGACCCTTTAAATCAAAGTTATTTTAGGAGGCTATTTGTTGCTGGAAATGAAAAGTGATATGTTCTAAATGGGCTTTTAAACTAGGGAAATAAAAGACTCGGTGCTTCATTGCTGGATTTGGAAAGTCTCCAAGGAAGAATTTTAAAGTTTTTATCTTGTTTATAGTATGTTCTCACTGACATATCAGATAAAATGTTATGTTTTCTTACCTTAACAGTTACTGATGAAAAAGTTTAACAAACAGCCTAAAACAGGAATTCACAAAAAACAATGTCCAAGGAGGATACAGAAGGCAGTTCTATTCAAGATGAACAGTGTGGCTCATCAAAGTAGAAGCATTTCATTTTATTTATTTTTACCATCAGTTTGCATGTAAATTCATGAGGCTCACACCAAGTTTGTCTTCGTTTCTTTTTGTCTTATGGTCTTTTAAGACAAGAAAATGAGAACAAAGCCATTAATATCTTCGGTTCGTGTTTTCCCCAGTTTATAATGACACGCCAGGAGACTCATAAGGACTAGAAATAAATGTCTGCAAAAAACCTCTGTGTTCTTTTTATTGTTAGCAGGCAGTTGTACAATTAGAGTTGACTTTTTACTTCAGTTGGTGTATGAAAAAGACCCTGTATAAAACACTGAAGATTCTATTCTAAAATCGATCAAACATTTTCCTGACATGAAACGCCCAGTTCAGATCCATCTTATGCTGTAAATGATAAAGCAGGCACAATTTCACTCTCTTGTTACAGTTTTGAAAAAAAAACGTGATCTCTATGCAATAAGGTTTTATCACCTATGTTCTGAAGATGCAATTCTACAAGAGTAGTAATTTGCCAAACTTGAGTAATTTTAGGTTTTTTTAATAGAGCTCTTGGTTTTGGTTTGTTTTGCAGGCTGAAAGTGAGAGATGAAAATGATCATGGAAAGAGATTGTCCCTTATAGTCGTAGCGGCACTGTCTTTATGAAGCTTTCTAAAACCAGCCGTCTTTTCAACAACTATTAAAAAGTTTCTGGTGAGCGGCCAGCAGATACCACATTGACCTGCAGGCTAGAAACCGAGCAGGGGTCACTCTATCCAGGCTGCAAAGCGAACAAGTATGGGGTTTGCGGAAGAGGCAGGGCATTCTCCAAAGGATTTTTGTTACTTACAAATCTCCCTGATCTTGAGTGCGTGCATAACAGACTGTGTCCTGTTAAGGAATCTGTTTGCTGAGCGTTTATTCCTTGTCTGTAATATGAGAAGCACATGATTTCTGGGTACCGGATACCTTTTTGGTATCTATTATAAATTCTGTTTAAAAACATATGGCTACTGGTTGGTTTTACTCGGGCCAGACTTGGAAATGTGCATCTTTTGGACTGGGAACAGCAGGCACAGCATACTCAATAAAAGTAGCTGGAGGATATTTTTGACATGATGCCTCTTTAAATCCTTATAGATTTTTAAGGTGAGACTTTGCAAGAAGGCTCTATTTATAAACAGGCTATAAAAAATTAATAACTTTTTTTACCTAGTGGTTAACCAAATCTTACAGCATACCTCCTGACAGGTTACGTACGTTGATTCTGTTTATGTCCTCATGAGCATTTGTACTTTGCAGATGCCTTTTTATTCACCTTATAAACATGTGGGACACTTTACGCTCATACATCAAGTACAGTAGACCATTAAACTCTCTGGTAATCTCTTCCAACTTGTATATAAAAATGGGACCTTGACATACTGTGGATGGACTGAACCCCCTGAGATTCACCCTAAAAAATTCTATGGCAATAATTAAATTATGAACACTCACCTATATATAATCTATAATAAAATCTCTGATTTTGAAAGATACTGTTAATTCTGCATCAGAGATATTCTAAGTTACGACAATGTAAAAAAAAAAAATCGCTCCCAAACACTTTATAAATCAGATTTTTTTTCTGCTAAATGCTTTCTAACTTTTCCATATGTGGAAATCATTGTGTACTTAACCAGACAGCAATCCTGGAGCATAAAGAATGTAAGTTGTGTAAGTGCTACTTGAAACAATGGCTGTTGCTCCATTTTGAACTGGCGAAGAGAAAGAATAGTCCGGTAGCTAGTTGGGCTTGAAAGATCAGACCTTTGCCCAGCATGGCGTTAGGCTGGGCTACGTTTCATCTGACTGATCTAATATTAAGATGTCTAAGTTTGAGCTGATGAGTTTACCCTGCCCTAGCAGGAGAGGTAGAGACAGGGATGTTTCCAACGGGTTGTTCCACGGGTGAGCCTGGGGTGACATCTAACTTTAGCTACTCAAATTGGGGCAGACAAACATTGTGCTTTGTTTCTCTAACTCACAGGATAATGGCACAGAGAGGCTGGGCAGGAAAAGTGTTTAGTGCAGCAAGGCACTCGGGAAGCCTGCTGTTGGAGGCAATATCAATATCTCAAATGGACAGACAGACAGATTTTGCCAGGACGTTCCCAGACAGGAGAGCACTTCCTGGGGTTCTGGGATTTATTTTGGTTTATTTTTAGGGTCTGTTTGTTCAAAGTATGAGGGAGGCTTTAATTGAGTGGGAATTCGGGGGAATAAAGCTCCTTTAGTAAAATAATTAACATTACCTTAATTAATGCTGTGTAATTAATGTTACTTTAGTGTTAAGCGAGAGAAAAGATATTTGCTGCTCATGTCCTAATTATGGATTAACCACGTTTCTGGGAAACTTACAGAAATGTTCACAATTTCATTAAAAATGTAAGTCTGAAGCTGCTGAGCTGCTGTGAACTAACTCACCTGGAAGTGGGGAAAATGAATCAGCAGCACCAGATTTGCAGTGATCCAGCTTTTCTTTATTATTCACATACTTGATCAATTTACAGAGTTCCCACCCCACAGTCAAAGAAAATTCCTCTTAGAATAGATGTTTTCAGATTTATAATAACTGAAAGCAGATTGCAGTATTCACAGAAAGATAGGGGGTTTATTTTAGATAAATTTTGAATAGAAAGTATAGCATTTAACGTTTCAGTTTGTATACATTTTTGTATCACCATTTTGTTACAATTTTTGACGTCCCTGTGAAGCTGTTCCAGGAAAAGCCTTTCTTTCAATTAGAATTCACTTTTCTTCTCAATTTGCATGGTAGGAGGCATAGTTACTTGTATTGAACATAAGTATTCATTCGTAAGGAAATTCCAAGCATATATAAAGAACCTCAGTATGATACACTTTCAGTTCTGAGGAGGGCACTGTCTAGTCTGGAGCACAGTTTAATGGTTCTGGAAAATAAATTGATAGAAATAAATTAAAAGTTAACTGACTTTTATTTAATTATCATGTCACTAAAGTTTTAAATGGTAGATGTCACTTGGAATAGATCCTATTCTCCAGATCCACAACCAAAATAATCAATAGAACATACGCGCGTCAATGCTTTCTCTGCATGTAGAAAACAGAAATTCTGTCTCTCGTCTGCAACATGCAGCTCCTGATTCGTATGTGTTAAAGGTGCTGTTTTCCATGGTGAAAACTAAGAGGAAGAAGAAAACATTTTCTGTATACCCAGCTATTTGAGCCTGCTGCAAAGAGACAGCTGGAGCCAGCATTTTCACACAGATGCAGGCAGCGATAGTCAGATGGCTCCATAAGAGCTGCTGCTCAGTTTTGGGTGCAGTTCTGGCTGCACTCAGGCTGTGATTTTTCTGTGCAACAGCACTGCCCTTTATCACCTGTATAAATCCCAGAAGGAGTAAGAAGGGATAAGTGGGAGAGGGGGATGCACACTCAGGATTTCATGGGAATAGCAGCCATTTCTATACTATCTGTCTTAAAATGGAGACCAGTCGGGGTTTGCTCGTTCTACAGAGAGATAATTTTCTGCTTGAGATCCTGCAAATTAATTGCCAAGTGTCTCAGCCATCCCAGGAGAGGCGGCTGAAGGTGTATTGATAGTACCTGCAGATAGCCGGGAGAGATGAGCAGTTAATGGGATTCACCAAGCCACCTCCCCGACGGGGGAACACGCTTCTGGTCTTAACTTAAAAATCAAATTCACCAGTTGGAGAAGCTCTCCGGTTTTGCAGGCTAAGAGTTTCTCTCCACACCCAGGATTTCTAGGTTGAACTGCACGATTTCCGCACAAAACTGGGGGGACTTGGTCAGGCCTTGTCCCCGTCCCCGCAGTGCAAGCCCTCGGGATAGCCAGCGGAGATTGCCCCGCCAAGGCTCCTTCCTGACCGAGTCTTGGGGATGTGCTTTGGGAAGGGGTGGGAAAGTTCCCTGTGGTGATGATACATGCTGTAAAAGACGGACTTAAGCGAGTATATGTTTCAGGGCTACCTAAGCGATGGGCAACGCTGCACCCAGCTGCACTGAAGGAACTGCTGGACTCCCTGCCATGTGCTGCTGCAGTGGGTGGGAGCGCTGCCTCTATTCCTCATCAGTCCCAGGGATATATCAATTAAAAGCCGGGAAACTACTGTCTCATGAGACTTTACTGGAGAGGCTTGTAAAGTGAATGAAGGAGCATCTCCCATCTTAGTGCGCTGGTGCCTGTGAAATCTGTGACCCTTTAAGAATCAGGGTAATTTTGCACAGCCTCTGCCCTGCTAGGTTGTGGAAGTAATTCCCTACATACATAAACCTGGTGTAGCTGCAGATTTCAATGGCAGGGTCACACGGTTTGGGAAGGTTTAAAGAACAGTGGGAGCATCTGCATGCACAGGCCTGACAGTCAGACAACAAGGTAAGATGCTGACATTTGCAGGTTTTATTCAGCAGTGCAATTCAATAGAGAGCAACCTGGAGAAGTTAAGCAGACCGTGAAGTAAGGAGGTGTTGAGCATTTGGATAAAGTATGTGCAGCTGGGCAGGCAAGTTTGCGTAGTAGTGATTCAGGTGAAAACATAAGAGTGCTACAGATTCCTTGTTCTCAAATTTTACTCAGAAAAATACACATGAAATCAAGATCAATGTCAACAACTAATTCAAGCAGAATGAAAGCCTGAAGAATTAAGAAAATCAGGTTTTTTCTTGGGTAATTGATAAGAGGATCTTCTCATCTTACTATTTTTATTAATGCCAATGAGGTTGGGTGTCTGGGACTGAGAGAAAGCGGTGATAGGCACTAGATTGGATCAGCCGAACGTACATTGAGAAATGCTGCAAATCAATTTTCCTTACTACACGGACATGTATACCGAGTGCTATAATATTGCCACCCCAAATGAGTGCCTGTAAGGCTTAGCAAATACTGCACTTATCTGTGTGTGTGTATGTCCATCATGTCTGATAAAATAAGAAATGTTACAAGCTCTCATCTGCAAGTGAAAATGAAGTAAAGTCTTTCTCAGGTTTGAAAAGTTCAGTTCTATGAATTTTTCAAATCGTCATTGCCTTTTCAAACCATTCTGCACTGTCTTGGAAGGAGGAGTCAAAATGCTCACCACCTCACAGTTGAGCTTGTTTACATGAGATTTAAGGTTGGTCTTGCAGGCCCAAGGGGCTCAGCTAATCACCTGGACCATGTAGTGAAATGACCTCCAAACTGTTAGCAGTTCACTCATCACTACTCTGCAGAGAAACTAACGGGTATGGTTATGTCATTGTTTGCAGCTCAGGAGGGAGGCAGCCATACTGTGCTGTGTTTTGTACCGTGCCAGGCATGATGGGGTCCCCACACGAGGTTCTCCAAATCCCCAGCTGAGCCTTTCTCTCCACTTCCAGCTCCCTTCCTTGCCTGCTCTCCCAGCTCTTCCCAGCTTTTTCTTTGAGCTCCACGGCTTTTGAGAGTTCCAAACAACACAGGGCCTAGCCAGTGTGTTTCAATTACTAAAGCTAACAGCTGATTTAACACATTTCCCAATTATGATGTGTAAAGACGTCACACAAAGCAACCCTCAAACTCTAAAAGTTTTGCTTTTACAGAAATAGCAATGGAAGGGGCAAAACTTTCCAAGAGGTAGGAAAGGGGATGCGGG
The DNA here is from genome assembly GCA_013398225.1 of Steatornis caripensis. Classification (NCBI taxonomy): domain Eukaryota; kingdom Metazoa; phylum Chordata; class Aves; order Caprimulgiformes; family Steatornithidae; genus Steatornis; species Steatornis caripensis. The sequence continues at coordinate 43,047 of VZSC01010778.1, forward strand.
GAAAAGGCTGACAAGAGAAGTTTGAGGGGATGGAGCAGGGCTGTACATCTGATCTAACTTGCCTTGCACCGCTCCTGAGCTATGCAAGGCGTCCAAATGCCACCTCTTTCTATCACTGACTCCAGCAGCTGCTTTTGGGTTATGCGTGTGTGCAGGAGGACGTTTTAGATTTCTTAGCTTATTTCTCACATGGAAAACAAATAGACCTTGGAAGTTCAAGATCAGGTCTCTGAAGAACCTTGCTAGCTTCTTCCCTAATCATCCTCTTTCACATCCATCTCCTCCAGAGACCCTTTTGTATTTGAATCGTCTCTGCCAACGGGCTAAGGACAGAATTATATACGTATTTGGTAAATAAAGGCACAATTGCCATTGCTTCAGAGAGCACAGGCGGTGGCTCTTCACAGAAAGTTACCTACTTGATACAAAAGGCCAGGGGACAACAGCAGGTAGGAGCCATCTCAGCTGGGTTTAGCCACGTCTTCTGTCAACAAAGAAAGTGTATGTAAGTATAACTAATTACAGAAAGAAGACCCGAACATTTGCCTAATTTGGAGGTGAATTTCCTTGGAATTTGTGGAAAACAACTGGGAAGAATCTAGACAGGGAAAACAGGTCTATACTAATGCATCCTTAGTAGACCTCCCCAACAGATAAATAAGAGAATCTATTTTCTTGCTCAGATATATATTGTCTGTGTGTATGAGTATATAAATATAGTAAGAGCTTTATACCCTACCATGCCATGTTTTCCTAATATAATTGCCTCCCACTGTCCTACCGAATTTTTACCTTCAGCTCCTGCTTTCTTCTCTCGCTGGGAAATATGGATTTGCAATGTCTGACAGGTCCACATTGATCTTAATAGAATTACTTTTATGCTGGCATCAATGAGAATGACGTCTCATCCTTTTCTGTGCCTGTTGTCAACAAAAGATCATTCTTTCATCGTTGCTACAATATGTGGATGGCGAGTATCTGGGATAGTGTTGCAGATACTGGGAATTTGAAATGGTTTAACCTATGCAAATATAATCAGTCTAATCTATAAAAGAAATAGAACATAGAACTTCTTTGCTGATCAAACTTAATGTCATTAGCTAATGAGTCATGTAATTAAAAGCAATGTATCCATTTTCCTGTCTAGCCAGACAGCTCCGGATAGGTGTTGCTGATGCCACCAAATGAAGAGGACCACTGAGAGCACAAAACTAGTTAGAGAGGAACCGAATACCGATGGCCTCATTGCAAGTCTAGTTCTCTACACCGTAGATATCTATAGATAATTTTTATGAAGTATGATCTCTGTACTGGGCATCTTCTCCAATGACAGCCCCTAATTTAAGAAGCATTCTCTCACAAAGAGTGTGGAGTGAATAGGAAATTGCTATGGATATTCTCTCTTCCTAAGACAAGAGAGATTTTACTGCGAGGAAGATGTAAATCACAGCAGGGAAACTGGCCAACTAAACTACCAGAGGGCTAGATCTGGGGAAGAATTAAAGTTAGTCTCTTTATCACATACCTTATGAAGATGCAGCATTTGAGATGCAGCTACAAGGATGGCAACCTCATGTCTCCTGCACCCACAGCCACAATGAGCTGTTCTTTGGGTCACTTTTGGAGTGTGGTCTGCCCCGCAGGCTAGCTGCCTCAGGATGTGCTAGCCTCCCCGGAGTGTCCCTGCCTGCTTGGACAGAAAGTCAGGTCCCAAGGGGAGTTCTGAGGCAACTTTTCTTAAGACAACCCAATTTGCCACGGATCCTGCAGCTTGCAGTGTCTCCAACCTGCTGCAGCCAGAGCCGTGGAGAAAAACTGAAAAGTTTGTTTTCTATGCCCTTAGCCTGGAGTCCTAAAGACACATTTTTCACTTTTTCGTGATCTTGCACAGAAGGAGATGACTTGCAAATATGTCTCTCTATGCCAGATTCCATTTCTTTACTTCCATGACGTTCTGCATTGTGTATTTGCCAAGTAATTCCAGGTTGTAATTCATTCAAAACAAAGGAGGTTGTGTGGTGTTTATTCTTTAAAGATTGGACAGTGGATTAGAGCAGACTTTTGGCAGAAATCCTTCAAACTTGTTTACATTTCCATCTGTCTCTGCATCTTCTTGAGGTTTTTCAGGTTATTGTGCATATACCTTATTTCATATTCCTAAGAGGAATAGACGTTTTAAAAATAGAAGTAAATTAGATATTTCAGGTTTTTGAAATTTCACACTTAGGTATTCCTCAGTGTCTAACAGGCAGGTTTTTAGTTGCCTTAGAATTCTGAACACTTTTGTTTCTTCTACAGCTAATTTATTATGCCCTCCTTGAGAAAACCAGATTGCTTGGGTTTTAGCCTTTAAATGCTTTGGTATATCTTTAAGTCGTTGTCTTGCATTAATGTGGTGGATCTATAGTTAGGGAAGCTAAGAAATATTTCACTTTCATGTGTTGACTTCAACACTTTGAAAAATAGATCTTAGACTTGGTGTTTCATATTCATCTCCATTTTGCTTTTGAACATGCATGGAAAAGCGGCATGGTAATTTAAGTTGTTTTGGCAGGGAATTTGCTAATAGCCTTTACTTGTTGAAATGCTTTTGGAAATGCTTTTGTATAATTTGAAAAATCTCAAAGTGTTATTACAGCCATGAAGAGTTATAAAATATACATTTTAAAGGAAGCTATGAACTATTATTTTCCCTTGGATGTACCTCTGTTTGTGTGTGGTGGGGGGGCGGAATTGACAGGCTTTCCTTCTGGAAGTTGCCATTCTCCTTGTTGATCTGAATTATGCTTATTGTGTAATGAGTTTCTTTTTTTAATGCTATGAGACCTCCCTTTGGTATATTTATACTGCCTTGCAGCAACCCTAGTGTTTTAAATGTCACAGTGAACAGTTTAATTCAAGGTGTCTATGCAATTTGATCGCAGAGTAGCTTTTTACTGTTTCTTTTGGGCATGATGGCAACCTAATCTCTGATAGGACTAAAGGCATGCTGATGAACAGGATTTTTTCTTCCATTCGAAATTCGGATTTTAGACATTTTGTAAGTAATTGAAGTAGTATGGCATTTGTGATCTTAGAAATGTGGAAAATGTCATTTTCATATACTTTATCTAAAATAGTAGCGTTCTTTTGAACTACCTGTTTGTGAAAACCAGTCGAGCTCTGCTAGCTCAAGAGAGGAGATCAGATTAGGACATCTCAGAAAGCTCACTGTTAAATCAGGTCACATTGATAAATGCCAACAGAAACAATTATCTGTTGAGAGTCTTCAGCATGTATGTCCGACACATAATACGCACGAACGCTGTGTCACGCTCTTTGTCCTCACATATAAAGAAAGGTACGTCACTTACAAGTGATCACAGCATCTGCATCTGTTTTGCAGTGACAGAAACAAGAGATATATATGCCCACTCAGGCACTCCGCTGAAAAACCGCAGCTTGCTGGTGCCGGGCATCTTCCATAGCTGCAATATCATCACTAAAGGATCCTTTGCTTGTCTAGTGGTCTTAAGGGAGACCCTTGCCACGGTCCCTCTCTGTGCAAGCTGTTGTCGGCAGGAGCAAGCCTCCACTCCCATTCTCTACCTCTACCTCATTCCGATGCTGCGCCTTGGGCAGATGAGGCTGGAAACTAAGGATCCGAGACAGGCACCAAGGAGATTGTTTGCTTGGATCCAGATAGCGTGTCATCTGCTTTCGAAGCTGCAGGAGAAAACCTCTTCAAAATGCAAACAGAAACTTCCTGATTCAATTTCAAACACGCTGTTGAAGTGAGACAGGGAAGTGCTTGACTGAGTGGACTAATACAGAGTATATTCATTTATTTTCCTGGGTGCATACATCCATCTCTATATACACAACAAGAAGAGTAGAAATGACGGAGAATAATGAGGTGTCCTCTCATCTTAAAACAATGCCGTGTCCTAACCCTCTCAGGGCAGCACCACTGCTCACTCTGTAGGTCATTCTGATGGCAACAAGTTCAGAAGAAATATCCTTTTTGGGGGGAAAAAAGGACAAACTTTTAGAGGCACAGGTTCCTTTCCAGTTCTGAAACAGAATCAGGAAAAAGTCTATTTTATACCTACTGTTGTTGTTTAGCTGTTCACACTGTTTGTTTGGTTTGGTTTTTCTTAATGTAATCCCTCCAGAAACTCTTACCACGCAGCAAGATATTCAACAGGAACAGGTAGCCCTGGCAATACAACAGATGAAAAAAACCAATCAGATCAAAAGCAAATATGCAGAGAAGAATGGAAAAGATCTTTTTTCCTATGGCAGTGTAGCTTTGGAGCTGGTCCACGTTGCCTGCAGCACACGAGTGTCCTCTCATTAGCCTCTGGCTTTCATCAGAAGTGGGACTACATTTTGTAGCCCTTTTGGCTCTTCCGTGCTCCACTTCCCTGAAGTATTACAATCTCTCAGGTGAGTGGGTCAGCAGAGCAGGCTCTGCGCCCCCAGGGGGTTGCAGTGCCTGCTTGCCCCCTACTCACCCCACTGGCTCCTTCCCATCCTCAGGCAGAGCAGCACCAGCTCCTTGGCCCGAGGTCTTCAGCAGCCAGGGATGTCTGAGAAGTGTTTGTCCCGCTGTGCATTGCCTCACGTGGCAGCTGGGCTTGAGGAAAAAGAGAGGATGCGGTGGTTTTCTGTTGGGACTGGCTGCATTCCCTCAGCTCCCAGTGCACAGGCTGAGACCGTCGTGGGTCTGTGCTACGCTAATAAAAGGAAAGGTACACAGGCTCTCGCCTTCCTGACATACCACATCAGGCTTATCTCCATATACAAAGCAGGACTTTGTTTAGCAATCCAGGGCTATGAAAATAGCCCTTCTGTGTGATTTGCATGCACAAATATCTCATCTGGGTCTAAAAGAACACAAAATATGTGTATTCAAAGTCCTTTTGTGTCTTGCTGTTGTTATTGCTGTTATAAGAGTCCACATTTAACACCGATTTGGGGTTGTTTCCCTGTACTTATTGCTTGCATCCTTCTGTGTCCCCGGTCTGCCTGACACTATTAGGTATGAGAAAGATAATCTTTGCACCTTTAATGGGTTACCTTTTATTTTAAATGAAAAATTATTTTCCAAAATAGATAGAATGCTCACTCTCTTTGATGCCAGCTCAGTATACCACCGAGTATCATCTTGGCTTATATCTTCACTACTCTGTGGTGGGATTTCAACAATAAACTGTTCATTTTTGGCAGTTTTTTAACTTGTCACCCTCAGAGACGTTTGAAAGAGACTTTTGATTCGCAAGGTTTTATATATATTTTAGATGATGAAAGGCCAGAATTTTACTTTTATGTTTCAGCAATAAATATGGAACCCTCTGAACATTTTTTTAAATAGCAAATCTTATTAATTGTAGATGAAAGATTAAAGGAGATTTAAATAAGAGAAGCTAAAATGATTACATTAATGGTGGCTCTGGCCACATTACTTATCTGTTGTTTTTTTTTTTTTTTAATTTTCTGTGCCTGTCCCACAGCATTCTGTTCTCTGATAGCATCATTTCTGACCTCTTCCCAGGGGTTGTTTTACCAGCTCCTGACCATGGCATCCTGAATGTATCCATGAGGGAAATCATAGAGAAAATGAATCTGCAGCTGGTTCCCTGGTTCATCGGTTAGATAATACAAACCAGGACATCTTCCTATTTAATACTTTAAAATGTGAATGCAGAATTCTTTGGTTTAAGAAAATAATGCGAAAGCATTTCAGTGGAATCATACATCACCTGTCATATCTTTAAACAGTTATTGTTTTGAACTACATATATGCAGTGTTTAAGCAAGCTGATAAACGGATCTCCAGGGCAAAAGCTTTAGAAATGAAAAAGGGTATCCCTGGAGAAAACCAACCTTTCCTTTAAATGCACCTTCCTCGCCTTCCTTCCCCAATATCCCACTCTATTTAGGAAAGCTGCAATGTATTCCTTAGTGGATCTGCTACCCTTGTGTATTTTTTAATGTACTGAATCAATTTTCTATATTTTATGTTGTAACTTTAGGGATGTACTACCAATCCTTCTGTGATCCTCCATTAGAAAACAAACAAACAAACAGACATTTTTTAGGACACAATATAAATCTCGTCTTCTTAGGGAGGAAATTAAGAGTATGCATAGCAACTGCTGTCATGGAAAATTGAATGATCTCTTGGTTAAGTACTTTATCTCCATAAATAAATGCAATTTTTTCTGTCGTTGAAAGGGATATGAACTAGTGCTAGTTCGGTATGGTTTTATGTTGGTGGGAAGCCCTCTAGGGTGTAAAAACCTCTGCTTTGAAAGAGCTTGCTGGGTTCTTGAACAGCAGGAAGAAAAAAGGTCTAATGGATGAACATAGAGTACAGCGTATTTTCATGTGCCCAAGAACTATCACTATGGAGCAGTTGTATGGCAGATTTGATCCAATTTCACATGAATGGAGCAATGTCTGGTGTTTCAGAGAGCAGAACAGGGCTCCTGTAGTGAAAACTACTAACCACTTTAATTATATTTTCATGCGTGGCCTATTTTATAGTGCAATTTTCCTGAAAGGCTTACGATTTGATTTCGCAGACTCAGAAGATTAGTTTGGTCAGGGCTTTCTTTGAAAACTAATGGACACCTGGCAAGTTTTAGGGTTTGGTTTTTTTTTCTTTATTTGTGAACAAATAAACCTTACAAATAAACCCTTAAAACTATTTTTGAATGTGATAATGAGTAAAAGGCCAGTCTTAACCAGCCGTGTTCAATGTGAATAAGTAAACTGCAAAAGACCGAGGCGCTGATTATGATGAAGTCCCTGGCTACTGTTGACCTTGGTTCAGAAATTGTCTTTGCAGTGCAGGACTGAAGAGCACAGGATGACTGTAAGCATACGTGTGCATATCTATCTGTCTGTAAAGCAATGGCCTGGCCTTTTTGGGTGGTTCCTGTGCTGGTTTACAGGCTGGTGTGTCCCTGAGTTAAGAGAGTTGAAGATCTGAACAGGATTTGGCTATGGGGTAGAGAATAAATTCTAAGCCCATGTTTTTGACTGTATAAGTATCGGAGGAAAAACTGTTACGGACTATTTACGAATCCATCTTCCTTTCGGTACAGTCCCTGTTAGTATTTGCTGTGAATTGGATAGCATAAAGATATTATTTTGCAGTATAGTTTAATCTGTTTCTGAAACAAAGTGTCATAAGGGAGCACAATGCAGAGGCTGTCCAGAGATATCAAAAAGACAGACACTTTGCGAACATGATTTTCCAAAAGGAAAACAAAATTGTGTCTTGAATCAGCAGTATATAATCATGAACAGGCTCGTTTTCTTAATGTCCTTGAAACAAATCTGCCATATGAGATACAAACATAGCGTATAAAGATACTGTGGCAAATGTAATGCAACAAGCTACTTTGGTATAACCTAGATCCAGGAACCTGAGACAACACTAAATAACAATATTAACATATAAAATGATATTGCTGAGAGAAAGAAAAAGGAATTTAGGAGGGCAAGGGGAAGAACACGTTGCCAGCAGTGAATTGAAGTGAGATAGCTAGAAAATGGGTGAGACAGATGATATAGGAAGAATTTTCTCGCAGATGGTGGGAGCATGGAGGGAGGGGGGGTGAATGCTCCAGAGAGTAGCAGGCGTTTCAGAAAAGGGGGGATGTCAGTGCCAGCTTAGTGGAGGGAAGGAGAGAGCAACAGCAAAAAATAATTGCACATTCTATTACATGCACGTTAAAAAAACTAGCTCTGGTGTGATTTTGTGGCATGTCTGTGCATTCATCGATGAAGACCTTTGTTTTAGTTCTGCAGGGGCAGCTGCTCAGGCTCTCAATAGATGTCCCACATGAGGACTGCCCACTCACAAAGAAAGAACTGCAAATAAAAGGATTTTTTTTCTCAAAAAAAAAAGGAGAACACGTCTGTTTTAACCAGGTCACAGGTTTGCGGATGGGACTACTCTGAGACTTATCTGGCAAGAAATTTTTTGTTTGGTGCAGGTCATTTTTTCTGCCTGACTCCTCACCTGCTATCAGTTCTTCAGCCAGCTGGGACATCATTACCTAATTCCACCCTGCTGGGTAAATTGGCTTACCTTTGCTCACGTTGTGGTTCAGGGCACCCAACACATCTCTTCAGCTCCCATTTAGTGGGGTAGCCCTCATGTTTCATGCTGCCAGGCTATGTAGAGTAGGGCCTAACATATCCTAGAGGGCCTAACATATCCTAACATAGCCTAACAACTCCTAGAGAAGGACCTAACATAGTTGTTTATGTGCAGGAGCAATCTGCCCACTGTCTGCTGCAGTTTCCTCTGGGCCAACTCACCCTGCCAGCATGGGAGCTTCTCCCCGATAAGCAACGGGACATATTCTAGACCTCTAGTCTTTAAGTGACTTGATTAAAGTTCGCTCGGAGGTTTGTATGTAAAACCGAAAGTGCCTTTTGCATGACTGATCCTGCCTTCAAGACCAAAAAAAATTTCATTTGTTCTTACTTTGAGGAATCTGTTCCTTTCTTCTGTGCTTCTCTCTTCTCAAGGGTCATTGAGATGTCCAATCTCAATGATCGTACAACACAGACACAGTAAGAATAGCTATCAGCAGAGATGTCTCTCATTTGCAAGGTTTCCAGGCATTCTAGAGTGGATACAACAAAGTAGACCGGTACAATACAAGGGGGCATGACGCAACAAGACAAAGAAAAGACAATTCAGAGACAACAAGACAAAGAAAAAAACAATTCAAAGGAAGAGATCACCCCAAAGATGAAGAGGAGGCCTCAATCAGTCTCCTTCATGCAAGAAAAATCTCATTAAAGACAATTAAAATATGTAAATACTTCTGTAACGTGTGTGTTCTGTGCACACAGTTACTGCAAGTGCTCCAGGGATGTCGTGTAATTGTGGCTGGGAGGCTGGGAGGAAGGGTGATCGCTCTATTAGAATGTGGCCCACACTGTGAGAAAATGATAATAAATGGATTGCTGCATCTTCAACTCTTAATTTAATTTAATTTAATTGCATTTAATTAATATGATTTTTTAATCAAGAAGCAAAATCTAATGTATGATAATAACTCTGCTCTTCAGGAGAGCCTGTGAAAATAATGCATCTTACTTGTAGATGGTACCAAAAGCTGTCTAGCCTGGGGGATAGATGCCTTATATTTCAAGGATATTGAGTTCAAACCCTATGTAGTTTGTACTTTCATTAAAATTTCTATTAACTTTTTCTATTGGTATAGGACTTACGATTTAATTCTTTCTGTTTTTTTCAAAGTAGAAATTGATGTATAGGCTAACTTACTTCTCATGTAAGAGAGATAAATTAACTGAGAGGCAAAGTAACTGTTCATCAGCTAGTGACTATATCATTTTGGTAATTTATTTGTTTGTTTCCAATATTCGGTTTTCTTTTAATACACAAACCATTCTTTAAAACACTCAGAAAAGCTAAGATCTGATTCAGGTGTTGCTCTGCTTTTTATCTTCTCATGCTGTAAAGTCCACAGCTCCACATTTGTATAAATAAATGTATAACCGGCTCCCGTGAGGTGTCCGATAACTAAACTAAAATGCTGTAATTCTGAACATATAACTTCACTTCATACTCTGGAACAGGATGACTGTTGGTGAAAATAATCTGTGATACTTCTTCTATCTTTTTTCCTTGAACACAGCAAAATCATAAACCTTCAGAATGCTAATAAAGTCTGTAGGATGTGTTCTGCACTTGCTGCGTTTCCTGAGACCAAACTGTGAATTTCCATTACTATGGGGCAAATGTCAAGTCCACATTTGTGAAGCTCTTTTCTGGCTATGTAGATGAACATCCTGGTGGGGAGAATTTGACCCACAGCACCCACAACACACTTTAGAGTTCTGTTCTGTATGGCCCAGTTGCCTGGAGGTGAAATATCAATATAAAGCAGTATTATGTCTTGTCCAGATGACAAGGGTGTTATTAGCATGTTACAAGAACAATAATAACTACGTACTTAGTGCTGAGAGAGTTCTTGTCATATACTATGCATAACTTTTTATTATTGTTGGTATTTTAAAAAGCACCTTTCAGGCTCGATTCTGATTCCGTTGGTCACATTGCTGGTTTTCAAGGTCTTTTTTTCCTACACTGATGTATTATTCTCCAGTCTGAAAAGTAATTGCAATTCCTTGAGGTTCATAAGGAATTTGAATCCTTTGCTGACTAAGGATGCAGTTTAAATAAATACTCATCATTAAGAGATACGGATAATTGTGCTACACTGGAACCTCAATGTGCTTTAAGTGGAGTTTGGTACCATAGAGCACAAAGATATTTTTCACAAAAGGATCCTTCTTGGAAAGGTCTCGTGTGAAGAAGAAGAAATGAGTGAGAACAAGCAAGTGAACTTTCTGAACTGCTCTTTCACAATCCTCTCTCTGTCCTTTTACTCCTTTGATCTTGAAGAGACACAATTACCATTTTGTTGCACTGTGAACAAAAAATGGCTACACTCATCTTGGTTTCTCTGGGTATGGCAGGCCAGTGATGTACGTACCTTCAGAGCACAGGTATGTCTGAGGACCTGCACAGCCAGGGTGACCTTTGGCCACTCATTATCCCTTCAGGTTAGAGTTCCTTTCTCCAGGTAAATGCAGCAATGTTTTGCAGTTTGTGCTGCCAACAAGGGTGCTGGGTATTATTTTTACTAATATTAATATTATTACTCAGCTTTCCAACACCCCACTACCCCTTGTTTTTTCCTGTTGTCTCTGTGGCTTTCCAGAACTTTCAGCAGCAGGAGACCACCCTTCTATGCCTGGCATCAGGTGAAGCAAACTGAAAGAAAATGTTCTTCTTTACAGCTTTGCTGAAAAATGCCCCTTATCGTTCTAAACACAGGAAGGGATGATTGGCATGCAAAACAGAGGAGCCAGCCATATCGTTGTGTACTGTTTCTCTCCCTCACATTTGATCACTGGCATTGCTCCTTTCTTATCTGCCTGCAGGCTTTATAAAGCCAAAGAAGAGACAAGGAAGTCCCTCAGTTGCAGACTCTCAGGTTCTTCCTCTCTTTGGTCCTGCAGTAGCAGCTGCTCAAAGAACTGTGTCCTCAGTGACCACAGCGAAGTATGTGCTCATCCCTCCACAGCACAGCAGCATAAGGTAAAGCTCAGCTGCTCCTTCCTCTCTCCCTCTACTGTGTCGCGTTTGCTCTGCTCAAACAGTCCTCATGTTCTCCTCCTTCCCCTGCTAAATCTGTCGTTCTCCCCACAGTGCTCAAATCCTGACTTTGGTTTTCCTTGGAAAGACATTAACCAACCCCTGAGCACACGCCTGATATCTAGCAAGCAGCTGTCAAATGCAACAAGTTTTGCTGAACCTCTGCAGTAGCCATTGCTATTTGCAGTGAGTTCAGCAGAGTCGGGGGAAAGACCCTGGCGGGCAAGTGCTCCTTGGTGTCAGGCTGTGGGAAGTCAAGAGATCGGGGACCACAATTTCCCATGACATCAAACAGATCTGACCAGAGAGCAATGTCCCTTAGTAAAATATAGCTTCTCTCTGCCATCTCACTGGACCTTTCCTTTTTCTTTTAGATGCCTAGATCTAAGATGTTTAAATCACCTAAATGTCTTGGCATACTCTGCTGCTACAGCCCCAGCCACAAAAGTTGTCAGATCCTGAGCTACTGGGTAGAGGCAAGGGGCCATCAGCTGCGAGGGAGCATGGATCTCAGGTGAGCGTTCTGCATTTGAACATTGAAATGGTGGTGAGGTTTTCAGGGGTAACTGCTGGGCATACTTAATTTTTACATTTCTTTTCTTTTCAAGCTGCCCGAGCTAATCTGAAGACCCACAACCCGGAGTAATTTCTGACTGTGCTTGGACCTCAGGGAAGGTAGTGTTGCAATTTCATAATGGTTTCTTTCAACTTCTCTTGCACTCAGTCTTAAAAGCTCTTGGTGATGCTGCTGTGACCAATAGCTGAAGGAGACTATGAGACAGGCAATGACTATGTGATTTGGATCTAGATCATTAAACCATCTCCTTCCCAGTACTTTGAGTGCATCCAAAAGATTCACTAGGCTAATGGTACCCTGATCCTGGTTTCTTTCAGAAACAAGGTTTCTGTGATGCTCTCTGCATGTTTCTGTGTCTAATGACTTGTGAACCCGTTGGTCAATGATCTGCCATAGAGGCACAGGGATCAGAGATCACATTCACAGACAGATTCACCCTTTCCTGCCTATGTGTGGTACAGCCTGACCTGTGATTCCTTCCTGTGAACAGGAATTCATCTTTCCTCCCTCTTCACAGATTTAATTTCTGAGCCCAGGTGTTGCCCTGGTGCATGGCACACTTGCACCACAGACCATGGTGTTCCATACTCCAGGCAGAAAAAAAATTAACCTTAAAATCCATCGAGGTTTATGCAAATAGAAGGAGCAGGAGAGGATCGAGATTTCTGGAGTGGCTCACACTGGAGGGAAGGCTTTGCCACAAGCCCATCCTGTGCTAGACTTCAGCAAATCTGTGTAAGTGAGACTTAGACACAGGTCCTCACATCACGTCATGCACGCCTGACCCTCACAGGTGCTGGGGAAGCTTCACTGGCATCTTGCACTTTGATAGGCACCAGGCAGACCAAGTAGAAGAAACAAACATGTTGCAAACTGATCTTTAGTAGTTCTGCTGTTCACAAATACCTGTCTGAAGGAATAAAAGCACAACACTGTTTACTTCCTTCTTTCTTCCAACTCATATGATTCTACCTTTGCACTGTGCTAGCCCTAAGCCTCAGCGTGTGCAATATTTTGTTAAAGACTATAACTGTTTTAGAGGCTGAAAGTCAAAATCTTTTGTGGTTTAAGCTCAAGCAATGTTTTCTTAGGAAAGAGGAGACTTTCAAAGTGGCTGAATGAAAACCGGGATCAGGTATTAGAACTTAAATTTATTGAATCATTAAATACAAAAGAATCATTCTGGTAACTTCTATAAGTTTTCTCTCAAGGCCTATAAAATAACATTTTGAATATTAAAACATCACTTACTCTACAAATAAGTAGGTGGGAAAATAGTATATTTAAAAAGCAATTATTCAAAAGATTTCTGAAACAGACAATCTATAAAATACGTGGTATATACAAAAAATATATTACTAAAGAATGATGTGTCAGTTTAGAAACTGGGACTGGAAACCAGGGGATCCTTAGCTGGGGCTAGTGCTGAAAAAAGTAGGGTCAGAAGAAAGCCCAAGGTGGGTTGAGGACAGTTCAGGATAAATTAGACCTTGTGCTCTGCCAGGAAGTTGCTAGACAGCCTTTTTATCTGAGCGAGTTACAAACAACAGATTCCTCCTCTTGAAATACAGAAAGTTTCCAGTTTTGATACTACTGACCAGAAAAACCCCAAACCCCAATGTCCTGGTTTGGGCCAGGACAGAACCAATTTTCCTTTAGTAACTTTGCTTTTTAGTTAAGTCTCTTCTGAGAAGCTGCACTCTCTGAAATTAACTGCATGTTTTTCCAGACAGTAGCTGCTTCTAGCAGTGATAAGGCTCGGTGTTTACAGTTAGTGCTGGAACATCAGTAGTAATGATATGCAGTAAGGCTCTTGCTTATAGTTATCCCTATGGAGACCAAGGTCGATGCTTGCTTCTGCTGACTTTCTTGTGCGACGGAACTGAAAGAGCAGAGAAGTGGTCACACCTGCGACCCTGCGGGGGGGAGGAGCGGGTCGGACAGGCGACCCAAAACTGACCAAAGGGAGTATTCCATCCCATACACCCAAGTATTTGCATTTTAAGTTGAGCACCCAGACAAATCCCATGAGCAGAAGCTTATAAGAAAGTGAATAGCTTTGTCTACAAACTCTGACGTGCAGAAAACAGAGCATGGGCCCATAGGGTGAAGGCTAAGGGTGCTGAATTTAGCCTTTGGTTAAAAACTGATTTCCTTGATCCTCATACTTGCAGGGTGGTTGCCTGAAAGTTACATCCCTGCTAGGAGCAGGTCTCATGCCTGCGTCACCTCCCTTCCAGCACAGCCAGGGAAGAGTCCTGGCTGAAGTTTTCAGCCCCGGCTTTGCATGGGGACACAGGTACTGGGACATCCTCAGAACAGAACATCTGGACATCAACAAAGGAATACACTTCCACTTCACTAAAAGCAAAAGTAGTTCCGCTGAAAGGGTAATACATAGAAAGACGAAGAATTTTGTGGTTCAAGTTCAAACAATTTATGGAGTCGTTTACTGCTATGACCCTATCTCTGCAACATTAACATTCTTTTAATTTCCAGTGTATGTATGTGTAAAAGATGTGTATGCATATGCACGCATGCATGCATGAGTCAATATAAATATATTTCTACAGTCATTTTCAATCATTTTCACACTGCTAGATATGCATCGGTATAGCGAGACTATCAATAAATCAAGGAGAAATAGTGCTGATAACGAGCAGGGTCATCCCAGAGTAGAAAATGAGGAAAGGTGCTGCAATAGCTTAAAGACAGAGAAAAACCATAGAAAATTATTTAAAAATTCTTTGGGATCAGTCACATATGAACATGATTAAAAGAAAGAAAGAGTAAGACAGGAAGAAAAGTGTGGAACAAGTAGGATGTAGTCAAAGAATATAGGGTTTATTCAATAGAAGATTTACTAGCTAATGTTTGTAATCAAATATGACCAGATTGCCAGTGAGGCAAGACAATGTATGTACCAAGACCAAACCACGATGTACATCAGTTTCTATTATGTACAGGCCACAGTCTGATGATGTCTAGCCTTCAGACTTTCTTTGCCTTGCTTACAGATTTTCAATCCCACCCCTCTCCTCCTTTCAGCACTGCTCTGCGCTCTTGACACATGCAGTGTCTTTATTTTCAGTCCATTGGTTTGAAGTCATTCTTATTCTTGTTTGGATGTGTGACCAGAAAGACTATTTTCTGCTATCTCCTATCATATGTCTCCACCTCTTGAAATCCAGAAAACAGATTAAAAATAAATACATATATATATGTACATGGCAAAAGGAACATGAAAGTTGCAAAGTCCAACACTGAAAAGTTAGGCAATGTCAGATTGAATTTCTCAAGGCATCCTTAATTTTGCCTCCTGGTGAATATGCATTATGATACAGTTTTAATTACAAGGTTGCATAGTATTACTTTTCCCCAGGACACCTGCTTCAGCAGGGCACAGGATGGATGGTGCTCACTTAATGAGCAGCTATTCAATATGTTCTTTTATCCTCATTGCTTGGCGTTTGGCCCCAGGCCTTATTTACTGCACACTGCTCAGGCATGGCTAAAGACAGAATTATTCATTTCCTACTTGACTGTTCTGCAGTTCTTCCCACTCTGAACACGTTACAAACTTTAATGAATCTTTACAGCAGCTCAGGAAGAGCAGGGTCAGTTGACCCCCTTTTATAGGTAGGGACCTGCAACGTTTCCACTTATCCTTGGTCTTAACATTCATTTGAATTGCTTTCTCTTTGCACCTTTCAAGAGAAACCTTTTTTTTCAAGATGGGAAAAGGAGTCTTCTCCCCACATCTTATTTGCTGAATGTTGTGGCTGAAAACTTAAAAAACAGGGCAATTTGAGGTAGCAATTCCACACAGAAATCTTTGGTCCCTTTGAGAGCAACAAGCTCTGCGAAAACACAGTTCTGTCTCTACAAGGCACAAGAATGACAGGTGTCACTCTCAGTTACAGAAGCTGTTACGAGCTTCTCCTGTAGTATTTATGTATGTGGGAATTTATGTGCATGTGCACGAGATGTAGGTGACATCAAACAAACAAACTACAAACTGGAACACAGGCAGTTCCACCTGAATATGAGCAAGGACTTCTTTACCGTGAAGGTGACAGAGCACTGTCACAGGCTGCCCAGAGAAGTTGTGGAGTCTCCTTCTCTGGAGATATTCAAAACCCCCCTGGACTCATTCCTGTGCAACCTGCTCTAGGCTAACCTGCTTTAGCAGGGAGGTTGGACTAGATGATCTCTAGAGGTCCCTTCCAACCCCTGCCATTCTGTGATTCTGTGATTCTGTGACATGCAGATCTCCATGTATAGAGAAACAAAGAGGTTATGTACAGAAACAAGGCTGAACCCTACCCTAAGCGTCCTTTCCCTGGGCTTCAGCGCAGCTTTGCCAAGTCCCTCCAGCCGAGGAGCCAGTCAGTGACTTCATGGCTTCTCCTTAATGATATAATGAACAGATTTGTTTACAAAGTCTAAACATTATAAATTATATTTGTTTTAAACCCTGGACTCTTTGCCTGCATACTACACTCTAAAGCCTTCTGTAGCATGTCTGCTTCTAGTAACGTGAAGTTTTAAGCCACCTTTTTCTAAAAAGAGAAGGAAACTGGACACAAAAATTGGATCTTCCCTTTTCTTGCTTAAACTTTTCTGTTTACCACATAAAAGCTGTGAGTTAAAATAAAGGCCTGATGATATTCTATCCTGGGCCAGTGAAATCCAATATCCAATATCCTTTGGTGGATTTTTTGGCTTAAGAACGTGGCAGTTTGCAGGTGTTTCAGAGAGATTAGCCTCTGTTTAGGAAACACTAAGAGGAAATGGTAGAAATGACAGTCGAAAGGATATCTTTGGTGTGTAGGTGGAAGATGATTAAAACATCGACAAATTACTTAAGCATTGATCTATTTTATTTTTTTCTATGTAAATCAGTACAGGCCGGTTGGGTAAGTTACTATACATTTTTTTTATCTGAATATGCTTGATGAAGTTCAGCAGAAAACTCAGCCAAGTTGAGATTAACCAGAGAATTACTGGCATGCAAGATGAGAACGCCTGAACCTCTAGAACCACATGACCAGCTTTTTTGGTAAGGAGCTAGAGACATGGTTTTCAAAGCCAACTTCTCTTGGCCATTTTTCCTTTTTTTTTTTTTCCTTTGTGGCCGGTCAGAAGCTTCAAGCGCTTTGACTGATTCGTCTTCTCTGCATTTATCATGCCAAATCTGTGAATCCATGCCTTTAAAAAGACCATTCTTATTGATGGTTTTCTGAACTTCGTTCTCTACATAAGAATATGTTCTTTTTCCAGACTATGTGAATCTACCTAGTAGGAGAGGACGATCCACTAAGTTACTGAATAGTGTCTGTAGTTAAACTTTTTCACTGTTCATGAATGCTCATACCTGATGCTGCAATTTTGAGTATCTCAGAGTTCAGATGTGAGTTCAGATGTGAATTCAGATGTTCCCAGGTTTTGGGTTAGGGCATACGAGTTTTGGAAATCAAGACTTGTTTGAAAGTTGCAGCAGCATTCCTGGAGAGAGGACCCCAAAACAGCCCTAGCCTCCGTGGCCTTTGTGCAAGGATTTTGTAGTCACTTTGGTTTTACAGTGGAAGACCTCTCCACTTCTCTTTTCGCGCTGAGGATACGATGACATTTTTTTAGCTTTGCCAGCTAATGAACACTGTCTTCTGAAATGCCATAAGATCAAGGAGAGAACTTTGGGTGAACTAGATTAATCAGAACTGTGTTGTTTTTCCCTTTTCCGGTTCATGGCATATTCTCATTTAGTTCACACTTTACAGTGCAATATAAACTGGCAAAATACAATTACGGGAGACTGGATTTTCTTTCTTCTCTTGCTTCTTATTTGTTGTGTGTACATTCTCTTTCTATCTTTCCTGCTCTTAGGCTTAAAGAGAAAGTGAATCTTTCCTGAGGGACTGAAGGGAGAAGGAAAATGTGTTCTCCTCAAAATAAATGTATATTCAAAGACTTTATTACAATTTTTTTACTGTATTTACAATTAAAATAAACTATAGAATATGTGTAATTTGATTTTCAGATTGTTCAGACTTCCAGTTGGAACAAGAATTTCAGATGTGCTCCATCTTCTTCTGTTGTATCCCATTCCATAAAAATCTTTCTTTGACCATCTGCTCAATTACTTTTCAGAATGGCGGCCCAGATATTTTTGGCTTTAATTTTTCCTGTTTTTCTTTTTTCCCCCTTGGAATCTTAACAGACTGTTTTTTAAATTTTGGGGTATGTCACCCAGTTAGAAAATAACCTCCATTTGGATAGTCATATAATTTGCACTGATTCTGCACCATTTAATATAATATAGAGTATCACTGTGGTGGAGAAAAGGGCTTTTGCTCCATAAGACTTTCTCGCATTTCGTTGTCATTCACCATCAAAGGTGTTCACACTGGGTTAGTTCAATTACCAAGGAAATGGCAAAATAGTGATTGACAGGAACCTGGAAATAAAAAGGCAACTTCATTGGGCAGGTACTTCACTGCTCTGCTCTTCCTGTGAAAAGCCTTAGCAAGTAAGTGCCTCCAAAAGCGATAGGTTATTCTTAACATTGATCAGCTCCCTCTACTTCTGTCACTGTTTAAATCTTTAATATATTTATCCTAGACTTTGCCATGAGAGTTTCAGCAGACTTCATTTGCAAGGAACTCAATCTGCTTTTCTGTAATTAATACGATTCTGACGTCAAGTATGTCTGGTTTTTATTTGAAAAGGGAACACATTAATCTGTCATAATAATTCTTTTTCACCTAAGCATTGAGAAAAGGGCAGACTCTGAGAAGGAAGGGGAAACATTCCTGTCCTTGTACCTCCCCTCTGGGGATGTTCCAAGCAACAAGATTCAAAAGATACTCTGAAAAATCCAGCAAGTTCAACATCAATTATGTTCCTGTGGTGTTTTCCCCATCCTGGTGACTGGTGGCACATGATACGGTGCCAGAAAGTCATCAGTCTGGCAGCTGGGGTGTTTTTGTCTTGTTTTGTTTTGCTTTGCTTTGCTTTTCTAACACTGATCCAGTAAATATTTGCTGGGCCATTTGCACCATCTGCCATGCAAATGTTAGTCCAAGGAAGAATGGCAGGCATAAGGGAATATCTATGTTAAAGCGCCATTGAAAGTGGAAATGCTGGTGTCAGTGGCAGTAAACTATGAGAACAAAGAAGCTGAGCAAGAAATACAGAGGAGAAAAGGACACAGCCTCTGCAGCTTTTTAAAGAATCATCTGCTTCCCAGCACCTCTGACCAAAAGAGGGGAGCACACATTTAGCATGCTCCTCTTTCCCCAAGACACTATGAACACGGAAAACCAAGGACCTACATGTGAGTGGCTTGGCACTACGAGAGGACAAACTGGTTTGGCTCAATTAGAAAACTGAGCCTTTGTCCAATATTTGCAACGAAAAAATAAATTTATGTGGCTGAAAACCACTTTGGTTTCTGCTCTTGCGTGCTCAGGGACTGCTGTCTTGAGTCAGAAGCTGGAGGAGGCGTGATTTAAAGTCCAGTAGGGATCATCTTGAGATACGGCAGTGTTGCTCTAAACAAAACGCCATGAAATGAACTGATGCAATGAAATGCCCATGTTGCCTCAGGCCAGAGAGAAGAACCTGTGATATTCTTACGATAAGTACCTGGGTTTTTGTCCCCTCCTCAATTGTGTGAGTCAGCTCCACATTTAATAGATGAAAAACTCATCATGTTTCTGAATGCTTTTCCTCTTAATGGAATAATCTTCCTTTTGAGTTTCTTTGATACCCACTGGATCACTTCAGGTGAACTCTCAAAAAAAAGAGAGAAGAAAATACACCTTCTTTTTGTTTGACCTGCAGTACAGAGAAAGGGAAAAAGACCATGATATCGATTTTCAGATGGCATGTACCTCACCACAGGTCAAGTCAGTTTACAGTAAAACATAAGGATCTGTGTAACACAAAAGGAAACAATAAAAGGTGATTTCCTGGGCATCAGGCACTCACTGTTATTGTTGTTGCAGCCGTACAAAACCCTGTGTACTCCTGATGCTTGACCTTCAATCACAGTAACAATGACGCATGGTTATGAAAGCATCAGATTTCACTTTCTTCCATTGTAGCATTCTCCACTGGCATTTCTGATAGGAATGATTGCTGTCAGAGAAAATGAGGTGTCAAGATGCTTGGACAAAGCCTCACAGACATCCACAGTGTTAGGAAATCACATAAACAAACCAACGATGTCGTGACTGGTGTACATTAATGGAAAAATGATTGATTCAACAGGGGGAAAAAAGTACAGAAAACATCTTTCTCCTTTGGCAAAGTGACGAAGTGATAACCAGCATTGTTCTTCTTATTAGTGACGCCTGCTTAGATATTTCCGGCTAATATTTGATGCATTTTTTCAGCCTGGTGGTATTTCTGGTCATTTCTCTTCACTGCGATGAAACCAAAAGGATACCTCTGTGCAACAAAATGCAAAGTACCAGCTTTCTAGCTCAGCTAAAGTCATAGTGAGAGTTCACAGACAAAGGGACTGATCAGCTGCATCTCTTGATGTTTCCCAGGAAAGTAAAACCAAAATCAAATAATCCTTCCTATTGGGCGAAAGTATAACAAATCAGTTTGGAAAGCCAGGGTTGAATGAACTTACTTATTTACTTTTATTGTATAAACAATAAAATTGTCTTCCACGTGCTTGATTGCATTGGGCGGATATTTCTCATTTTGTAGGTGCATGACAGCATGAGAGAATTTTAATTTTTTTGTTTCCCAGCCATTTTCTCAGTGAATTTGCTGACTCTTTCAAATCTGAAAAATATAAATTATACTGTCAGAAGGGAAATCAGGATGGCATTTCTTGCTTTCAGACTTCCTTTACTGCCACGTAGGTTATACTTGCCTGTGTTGGAATGGAGAGCGTTATACGCTGTATCGGTGATGGAGTTGCTGTTGTGGATTTGCAAAAAGACAGTGATGAGAGTCAGTCTGAAACTGTCATCTTTTTATTGTTTGGTGAGACAAAAGGTAGTTTCTAACTCAGTCTCACGTGTCATTCACATGTAATCAGCATTCTCTACAGCACCATCCGTCTGCCACCTTCACCCAACCTGAGGAATGGGAAGCCCACCTTTAGAAAATGGAAAGCATACATTAAAAATAATGAGCACTTGTTTTGCAGCATTCCAGAGCAATTTTTCACTGATGTATATGTTCAGACTTATTTATTTCGATAAAATTTTGTTTCTGTTGTTTGACTTTCATAACAGATATACCAGCTATCAACCATTAATTGATTCATCATAGACATATTGATTAATCACAGTTGTCAAAGAAGGTCAGTGCCTAGCTGTTTCCAATTTTAATTCCAAATGATACTTTTTACCATCCTGCTTTAGTGAAGTCCCAGTATATTCAGTTCTTTGTGTCTTGCTATGAGAGGGATGCATCTTCCTTTCCGTTCCTTTCAAGCTGACTGACAGCTATTTCCAGGCAGGAGATAGCAGCTGCAGCAAACTCAAGACATTCTTGTCTTCTGTGTTTGCCCCAAGTGAGATAAAACTATATAAAGGGAGTTTATACTCTGAGATCACTAGCACTGAGATTTGGGGCACTGTTCTCTCATGTGCCACAGGACTGCCATAGATAAGTCCTATGGTTTTCAGAGACAAAATTTCTCATGCTTTTCTGAAAGAGAGTTAAAGCCTTGGAAAGAAGAAACATATTTCTGAAAGCATCTGAGTAATGACCAGATCTAGGATTACTTTCAGAAAGGGCATATTATTACATTCAATTTGCAGTGCCATTGCTACTGGGACACTATAGATGTATGCAGTGCTTTAAAGGGCCTGCATAGTTTAGCTGCTCACATATATTGTATTTCTCAGAGCAATTGTCTGTTGCCTGGGGGAGAGGAGAAATTTACCATATTAAGCAATAAATATAATGTGTAATTGTTTTTAAATGTAAACTCATATTATCATGGGGGGGTTTTGTTGGGTTTTTTTTTTAATGGGACACGCTGAAGGTAATAATTCATTACAAAAACTGGCTGGACATCAGGATTGACTTTATGAAATTCTAAGGCACCTGTTGACATCCAAAATCTGTTGGTTTGCAGTGCCTGCACATAACTGGTTTTTGTTTTCTCACTTTTTCTGGTTATCTAAATTGGGCATGAACTGAACAACACATGATATCAATTGCAGAGGTACACAAGATGCCAGAGCGTCAGAGCTTTTAACTTTGTCAAAGTGAGATCTATGACAGGAAAGACGGCACTGTGAGGATCATGTAGGGTGTTTGGCATTCATTCTGTGCCTATGCGACTTCCGCACGCTTGTTTTACCTTTCAGACAGATGGACCTCAGCACAGCTTCGTTTAGGCCAGACTCCAATGTTTATTTTCTCCAGGTAGGTTCTCATTCTTTGCAGTCCTCATCATGGCTTGAGAAAGGTCACTCATATTACCTTTATTAACAACAGGAGTAGCTGAGGATGTGGCAAGGTTTCCCCGGTTCCGATAGTACATGCTATCCATCACCATCACGGTGTTTCTAGAGATGTGCATGCTTGTCCTCACTGGTTGGGCGATACGGCAAAGTAATCTCTCGCCGATAGTGTAGACCTTTGGCTCGGTGCCAGTCTTGGACTTTTCCAAGAGCTGTGCCATCAACTCTGAAGGCAGAAAGAGAGAATCGCAGGACTTCTGGCTCCATTCCCTGGAGGAGAAACTCAGGGACTGGGGTTGATGTGCCAGAACCCGATGAGGCTTTCTAGGCAGCATGCTAACGGGAAGGAAGGGGTAGTTAGTATTAAGCCTTCAGGAAGTAAGTTATACAGTAGTATTGCTCAGACTATTTTGTTTCCTGATACAAACCTGCACACAAAATTTGTAATTAAGTAGGAAGTTAAGGATATGTGAATTTCACCTAGCTAAAATCTTTTTTCTGAAATATTTCTTGAGAAATAAGTCCTTTATCTAGTGGGGGTGGGTTTTTTTGCTTGAAAATCAATTTTCATTCATGTCTGAGAAGGTGGGAGAATGTAACTAAAATAATTTTTGTCATTTTTGCTTTTGTTCAGTATTTTTGCCTTGACTGAATCTAGTCAGTGAGCAAGCCACAGGTGACTCAGAGGCTGACTGTATAGGAATGAATGCTGTTGCTGGGAGGAAGTGTTTCTGAAGCAGGGGAACGGAAGTCTCATGTAAGTACAACCACTCACATCCTGGTGCCTTTGAAGCTCTGGACTTCAGTCCGTCACATATTGCAACCTGCAAGGCAGATCATTTAGCAACTGATGGAATTCGTTAGAGTAGAACAATGATGACATTTGCGTTGGCAGCTGTCTAGCAGTAAATATTTTAGTTTCATGTTAAGCATGATCAAGCCAAACAGGAATTGATTATAAACCCAAGTCAATATTTTGCTGGCAAAAGTAAAGTATTCAGTGAGAAAAAAGTGCCCACTTTTCAGCGAAACTTATTGTAATGTATTATTAATGCAAAGATGATCAGATAAAAACTGGAACTTGGCAAGCTGTCAAAAACTTGGAGTGAATCAAAAATTTATAAAA
Organism: Steatornis caripensis; assembly: GCA_013398225.1. NCBI lineage: Eukaryota > Metazoa > Chordata > Aves > Caprimulgiformes > Steatornithidae > Steatornis > Steatornis caripensis. The sequence continues at coordinate 66,389 of VZSC01010778.1, forward strand.
CACTATTGAGTTATAACAATCCTATTATAGACCCCAGCAATCATTTTTGCTGAAGCACGCTCCTTAGATTATTTTACTGTTGAGACATTAGGATACAAGGATTTAAAGCTTTGAACCTTCTCTCTCTCTCTGTCTCTCTCCCTCTCTCTCTCGTTCACTCTCTTTTCTTTTGGAATAGCATAAAATTAAAAATGAAATTTACACAGTAAATTATTTAGCTTTAGTTCACATTTGGATTGAATAAGAACAATAGAGTTTAAAATAATGGCAGTATTTTTCCTTTATGGATTGTATTTTGCTGACTTACATGAAAAATTACTGCTATTACATTCAAGCAGAATGAATTGCTTTATGAAATCTGTAAACTTAATTTGTGCATGCACTCAACCACTAGCTGCAGACATGATGCTTTCAGGAAAAAAAAAAGTAACCCTGGTGAAATGCTTCTCTATCTATGGATATTCGCTACCTGTGAATGTTTTAAATTTTTATTACCTGTGTCATTCTTATATATGAGATCTATTCTTCCCAAATGCTGGACAGTGACATTAGGTGGATACATTCTGAAATGGGTACCTATAACCATCCATATCTCTGAGTGTCTGTCCCTTTTTGTACAGGGATTTCTAAAGTGCCTATATCACTCTTGTATTTAAGTTTCATTTTTCCTGCAGATAGCTTAAAGCAAGGGATGTCTTGAAATATCAGTTCTTCTGCTAGATTTCAGCTTTTTCTGTCTCACTTAGGACTGAGCAATTTTTGTTCCCTAAAAGTAAGGCCAGCCCTGAAGGTTTGCTAGTTTAAAGCAATGCAAGTCTGAAATAAGGATAAAACTTCACTTTGTTTCTTAACACAGGTGTCTCAGATGAGAACATGAGCTTACCAGGTCCTGCCAGTCCTGGATAGTGCAATACAACTGCCATAAATGCATAGAAGGGGGAAGGTGTTACCTGTACTTGCCCCTGCTGAGTTTTTGACAGATTGCCAGCTCTTTCAATTTCTATTCATATACTAATTTTTCTAAGTGATAAGGCAGCTGCTTTGTAATAACTGACTTTCAGTATAGGGAGCAAGTTGTGTAGAAACGACCTGGAGAAAAGGCAGGCACGGGCAAGGTTTGTCTGCAGGGTGCAACACAGTTCCCATACAAAATGCAGGAAAACACATTGGCATGATGCTGAGACCGATCCGATGTCCCTGCTTTCCCAGTTGGCTGGCTAGCCACCTTCAACGCCATGCTAGCTGCGGGCTCCCAACATCCCCCTCTGGATTAATGCAGACCCTGCAGGTTCAGACTGTAAGCAGAGCCCACCAGCATTTGCTGCCCCCGCATTGTGTAGACCATCTTGTATTCTCATTTTAGGAACATGGGGAAAATGGAGACGCTTTGTAGGTATTTGAATAATTGATAATCTTAAAATGGAATAGATTAAGCTTTTCTTTACTTACCAGCTCCCCTAAAGTCTGAATGCCAGAGCAGCTTTCGTCTGCTCACAAACACAATGTAATGAAACCACAGCTGATATCATGACCTGTGAATTGTTATTTTTAACTTGACATTTTTTTCACGTCATTGCAGATGTTTTGAGAAATGGGAAATAAATGAAATTACTGGGTTCTTTTGAACTAACAGTCTATTGTCAGGTTTATCATGTTACAGTGGTAACAGCAATTGCCTTAAGTGATTTTTAATGGATAACAGCACACATCAAGTTATGATCTTGTCAGATGTGAAGACTAACCAGGGTTAAGTTTCATCAATATTTGAACAGAAAACTAAAGAAAATCCTGAGGGGTAAGGAAAGCTGGGAGAACAAGAGGTTATTAGGAAAAGAAAATATCAACAGCAAAACTTATAATAATTAATTAAAATTAATTGACCATACTGTTTTAAAAAAAATTAATGTGATTGCAGCTGTTTATGCAAAATATGGATGATTACCTTGTAATTAAGAACAGAAATTTGATAAACACAGTCACAATTACTTCATTTACATATTTATGTGTGTGTGTATACATATATATCCTCCAGTCTGACATTTGCAGGGTGAAGATGTCACACTGCAATTCTAAGCATACATATCATGAAGAGCCAAGTTCTGCTGTTTTGACATCATATAGGATCTAATATGTAACCAGTAGCTTAAGATCAGTAATATAAACTTCTCTTGTGATGTAGTCCAAAAAGCCAGTTGTTTCCTGGATCCCATTATGCTACATTCTGGCAAGCATAAAAGAGAAACTATCCCTAGCTTTTCCAGTCAGACAGAGGCAAGGGAATTGGAGATAGATCATACAAACAAACAAACAAACAAACAAGAAGGAAAGCTAACTTCTGCAAATTTACATGAATTACCATTTTGCTTGTTTTCAACTAGGATGAATAAGGGCAAAAGAATAAGGGCAGCCACAAAGGAGAAGAGAATAGTCACAGTGCGCGACATTCAAAGATGCCTAAATTTAGGCAGCTACATGTCAGTGTCTCTTCATCTGCTCTGCATGTCCAAGCTCCTGCTGTGTTCACTGGAGATTTAGCTGAGACAGCGGAATGAAAAGAGACGTTCGGCTCTCTTACCTAGTGGTTTATCAGACAGATTGTTCCCAGAGACAGTGCTACAGGCATGCAAAGAAACCTACTCCTGGATTGGAAGGGACTTATTCTTCCAGTAAACCATTATACTGAGTATGGTAATCACCTTCCTACCTGAATGTATTGCTTCGTAACATTCAATGTGCCCTTCATTTGTCTTCTTAGTTGTGGCAATATTTGTATGAAGGAATATCTATGACATGGCTGCAGTATCAAAGAGGCTTTCGTCTCATCCTATGAGACATCTCATCCTATGAGACGAAAGAGATCCAGTTCAGCCGTACAAATCTTCCCCAACTCTTCCACATCATGGATGTGGATTTCTGGTTTGGATGTAACTCTTCATTTCTATTTATTTGACCTTTATTTTGCCTTATTTGGACTGCTCACTTGAATGGTACTCTACACACGTAAACTTCAACAGGCTTATTTTTGGGGGGCTTTTAAAAACACTCTTTGCTCTCAGCATCTGAACTCCGCACCCATGCAGAGTGAGAGAGCAGGAAACAATCTCCTGGAGACTTTCTTGTAAGTGATGTTGCACCACTTACCTAATGGTGCATTAAACCGACATAAAACTGGAGATGCTCTTACCAATGTTTCTGCGTAATCACAGCATTAGGACATCAGCTCTTTGGGCTTGAAATTTTTGAGTGGCACAGTATAGTTCAAGTATCACTTGATGCTCAGGCCTGAGTCATCTCTCTTCTGCACAGCAAGTGGCTTTAAAGTCATGGTGGGATTATAGTTGGTGGTTTTCTCAGATGCTGTTTCAGCATCGTGAATCATATTTTTGTTGGGGGAGAAGGGTAGCTGCATGGCCAGACCTGTCTTCTAACATCTGAGGTTAATCTTGGTTCTCTGTATTTTCTACTTGTATTGCAGATAAAGTGAATAGTTCCACAGGCACTGTTTCCACACAAGGATGCCACCAGCCACGTCGTTATCTCTGAGTTACCTAGAACTATGTTGTAGTTTCTTGAACAATCATGCTGGACTTTCTGTTTCCTTCCCCACTCTGGTCCCCTCTGTCCTGTTTGGCTGTTATTTGCAACTCTGGAATGGAGAAGGGGCATGCCATGGAACTTAACGAGTAGAGTTTTCACCTTTTTAGCATCTCAGCCAGTAAAGCATCTGATTCCATAAGGCCTTGTCAGTAATCATAAAGGAAGGTCCTGTCTGCCTTAGTATCTGTTTGGCTATTTGCAAATGTTGGCCAGCATGTTAGACTACCAGTAATAAGAACTACCAGCTCCATATGAAGCTCAGTACTTTACAAATCTTCAAAATTCCTCTAACGTGTGTGGTGACCCATTATCTCAAATGAGCTCATCGCAAATACGCTGTTTGGTGACTATTACCTCAGTGTGATTCACTAGAGTGCTGGCTAATGTGTTGCTTATTTGTGTTAGTTTCAAAAGAACAACTGTAATAATCAATTATCAGCGGGCGGTGGTTTCCTCCATGTTCAAATACATCAATTGCCAGTTGCTGCCAAGCTCTGCTGGGTGCATCACAAATTGTCATAGCCTCCCGGTGCTTCTGTCTCTGGTACTTTGCACAGTGGCAATGATTTCTGACCATTTTTACTGTCTATGCATTCATGTTGGCCCAATAAAGTCTGCTTGTTGCCCAGTCTTTTGCATAACGCCATCTGAGGTGTCCTCATGAATCTTTTTCAGACTCTCTTGGTGCATTTTAATTGGAGTCTCTGTTTTCCCCTCTTTCTGCACTTGCTCATTCTCTCAGTCACCTCTGGTTTTTTTCCATTCCAAAAGTCTCCGGTAGTCAAGGGAACTAGTTTCTATGCAGCCCTGTCTGAGCTTATTATTTCTTTTAAAGGACTCATTGCATTGTCACTCTCAGTTTCTCTCTGTTTTTCAACTTGCATGTTTTGCAGATCTGGTAACTATTACGGCAGTCTGTGTGCTTCTTCTTCCAAACACTTTTTTTGGCTTTTTGTTTCGTTTTGTTCTGTTCTGCATTTAGTCCTTCTTTGATATTACCCAGTTTTCTATTTCGCATTTGTGATCTACTTTTATAACTCTAGCACTGAGCATGGAAATCACTGTGGCACAAAAGACAACGGTTTCTCAAGAATGTCCCTGCATTCACATTAAATAATATAAGAAGAGCAGCCAGACTGGGTTGAGCAAAGGTCTATCCAGTCCAGTATCTTACCCTTGGCAATGGCTGACAGCAGATGCCAAAGGATGAATTTGAAAAGCTGTTGGCCATCTATGATAATACCGAAATATTCTCCAAGAGTCCTACAAGTTGCAAGTCAGTGGTTCCCTAAACCAATGTATTTGGTATTTTGTAAAATTTATTTGTTTTATGTTTAATTACCCTCGAACAATTTTTCTTCCCTTACTTGGACTGGTTGCTTTTTGAATCTATGTAACCTTCTATGTAAATCCCCAACAATCTGAAGCAAGAAACTCTGCAGCTGAAGCATAAGCTGTGTAAAGAACAACTTGCTTCCATTTTTTTATTTTTGTGAACTTATCACCTCCTAGTACCAATTGATGCTTTCTTGTTCTTGTACAGGAATAGATGGCAATAGTTCTTTCCCAGCTCGTCTCTCCCTGCCCTTCACAATTTCATAATCTATTATATGCCTCCCTCAGTCATTGCTTTTCAAAGTGTAATAATGTTTTCTCTTTTGTTCTGTGTTCTTGTTCTGATAATTCTTTATGTTGGCTTTTTATTGTTTTAACCATAACTCCACACCTTGCCGACATTTTCAAGCAATTTTCTAATTATCCATTAGAAGTCTAGGATATTGTTCCTGAATGGTAATATCAGATAAAATTGCATGGTTACATATCAGAAGTTTTTCCTCATTTTCCTCATTGTACATTTCTCTACGTTGAGTTCTGATGTCCAGTCATTTAGCTTTAAGAGGTCCTGATACAGTTTTCCACTGTTAGCCTTCAACTTTCCTACCCTGAATAGCGTTCTCAGTAGACTTTGTCACTTCACCTCCCACCCTCTGTTTCACAACATTTAAGAATATGTTAAACAGCATGACTCTCAGCATAGTCCCTGTGGGATTCCACTGGTGACCTCCCTCCACTGTGAAAATTGGCCATTTACTCTTACCCTTTCTTTCAATTGTTTAATCAATTACTTATTCATGCAACAGGCTTTGTTTTTATCCCATGCCTGTTTAATTGCTTTAGGAGCCTTTGTAGAAGGACCTTCCTGAATGTCTTTTGGAAATTCCATGTAGACTGTATCAGTGAGATCTCTTTTATCCACATGAATGAAATAAGCAATTTTTAAAGTGTGAATAATCTGACCTATTTCCAGTCACCTACATTAGGATGAAATGAAGTTACCCTTGGAATGCTTATTCAGTCGATTGACTTGAGAGGGAATCTAGACATACAGCCGTTGGCTTCAGTGAGCTTTCCACTAGACACTGTAGGTATTCTTGCCTTTCTGTATAAAATGTATAAGAAGATATGTCTACAAATTCATGGCCCACAGATCCATTGCTGTCCCACAGAAGTCAGCTCTTCTCTCCAAGTCCAGTTTTCTAAAATACCTCTTGCTCCAGAGCCCATGCGTTTGTTTGCCTGTCCCACTTGGTACACAAGTTTTGCTATTTTTCTAACATTATGCCTTACTTTGCTTTGAATGCTCATCGAAATGAAGAATTCCAAGCAGGACAGGGAAGAGAAATAGAGAAATTTTAATAGGGCATTCAAAGACTGACTTCACTCTTATCAGCTCAGATCCATACACCTGGACACAGAAGAAGCAGAATCCCAAGACACTTCCTTTGTGTCCTCGAGGGTCCCCATTTAGCTACTTGACACATAACGCTGTTTGAAGACATGCACTTTCCATTATTTAATGCACTTATTTTCAAAACTGTGAGGCTTAGTTTTAAACTGACTTTTTGGTTTCCCTAGCTTGTCTTTTTTTATTGTTAGAAAGTCTAATTTTCTTTCAGAGTGACCCTTTTCCATGAATGAAAAGGTACAGATTAACATGTTCAATGTCTAGCTTAAATATTTCATCTGCTCATATAAATTGAGAGAAATATTGATATATCTGTCAGACATTCTTATTGTAACAGGGAAATAACCATTCATTTAATTCATTGTATTACTATAACAACTATTACTATTTGACCTTCCGAATATATTTCTGCAGATGCTTGTCGTTTGAGAGGTTCTTTATTCAAAGGTTTCAAATGACTGTTAGAATTAATCCAATCAATTTTCCTTTATGTTAATGATATTAATTATTAGAACTTGGGTAGCTAGGTTGCTTTGTCTGTACCATCTTAGCATACAAATTCAGATTTACGTAACACTTTGACTGGCTGCATTTCCACCAATAAAGAATTTGTATGGCACAGCTTCTTGGTCCTTCCGGTCCACTGTATTTTGTGTTTTCAGTTTCCTAACAGTGCCTGCTTATTTACATTTTCTTCTCCTTAATCTGTGGAATTTATTACTTAAAATTATTAATTCTGTAGTATTTTCTTCCGTATGTCAGATCATATAGTAGTATCTATTTCAAAAGCTTGCTGGCAGTTTGTGATTAGGTAATTCTAGTCTGAATGAGCTTAAAGTCTTATACATTATTCTCAGGCAACAACTATAGCTGTCTTTCTTGATTTAGACTAAATGCCTATAATTCTATAGCTAATTAAATTTAATCTTTGAATGCCCTATCTCTAGACTGAAATATCAGACTACTTTAGAAATATGAATATTTTAGGGGGGTAAATTAGACGATTTATAGTAATGTATCTGGGGATTTTATTATGCCTCCTTTGAAATACATAACATTATTTAATTCCAGATTAATATGTCTGGCAGCAAGTCCCTCAGTATTTCTGACTTGTTCTTGACAAGTCTTTGTTCTAACATTTGGCTGCTGTTGCCCTTGCCCGTGGTCCCAGACCAGGCCTGTCAAATGTCACTTATTTTTGGCCTTGGCATCACACTCTTTTATGGTGGTATTTCTTCCTCACATGTTTGCATTATAGCATTGAGGAACCTCTCCTGCTTTTGAGCATCAGCAACAGCTGTGGAGCCTGGGCCTTCTACCAAAGTGTGCCTGACATGGGAACCTTCTTGTAGGGATAGACATCAGTGCAGAGCTCCAGCCTCCAGCAGGAGTTTCCTTGTCAGAGGCACCCCGGTGGGTACACCTTGGAGTACCTGTCACTTTCTACCATGTGTGCTCCCACACGTACAGGACATGGTGCCCAGTCCCACCACATTGCCCCAGCCTCAGAAGGTGGTTTCCTAGAGTAGGGACAGCCCTCAGCAAGAGTAGGGCCACACTGGGATGGATGTGTACAAACACGCTATCTCACGTCCCGTTTTCCGCTTGTTTAACAAAGTAGGCAAAGGCTGGAGGAAACGGAGGCTGATCGTTGCCATGTGTGTCACGGGGGAAGCAGAGTCATGGATAGATGGATTAACCATCCGCCACTGCATGGAAAGCATGTGGCAGAGCGGGGAGTTAAATCCAGACCTCCCAACTGCCCAACAGTGTCTTAGCTGTAAGACTGAAATGTCTCCACTGTGATGATGAACTGGTTTTGAGATGAGTTGCAAAGCAGTTAGCTCGCTCCTCTGCAGTCATTAAAGATCCCAAGATTGCTTTTCATAAGCTTCCAGTAGCATTACTTAGCTGAGTGTCCTGGCTACAGTCCAGCCTGGCTTACTGCAGACTGCATCTCTAGACTTACATCATTTCAGCTGTGTAACATAAACCATCTTAACACATCACTTAGCACTGCTGATATTGCTGAAAAGTTACATAGGGTTGCTCCATAGCCACTGTAAAGCCATGAAGTGAAGCAATCCTTTTACGCAAATGCTGTATGCAAAGTATAATCTGTTTGTCTGTGTGCATTTCCAGGGCATAGAAATTTTCACTGTTGTTACTATCATTATTGTTATCGTGTACATTCACATATAATCTCATGGATCAAGGAGCTCTGTGAAATGGCAATCATTTGCCCTGAACTTGGGACTGATTGTGTACACAGCAGTCAAGAGCTTTTTTGGAAACTCCTCATACAGACAGAAAGGAATGAATAATTGTGATGGATCTTGGAATCTTAGGCAGAGTCCTAAGAAATATCTGAGCGCCTCTTGAGAATTTTCTCTACATTTTCATATCAAAACACCCATAGGGTCTGAATTAATCTTCTTCCTTTTCTGCTGGATGGTCCTCTCCAGACAAACAATGCTAATGTTAAAGAAGCTCTGTACGTTTGGTCCTGGGGCATTGAGATCCAGCACATCTGTTGCGGAGATTCCTAGGTTTGACTGGCCAGTCTAATTCCAATGTGAAGTCCCACATGGTCAATGATTTTCGCTTTTCCATTCTTTGTAATGGGGCAAGGCCGTGTATTCAACACTTCACCTCCTTAGGGAGATAGATGGTCAGGAAACAAGTCCTAACACAGGATACAGCCTTCTTGGCTATAACCCATACAAGGCACACTTCAGGCCAGCATTTACCAATTGCTCACAATATGTGTGCTAATCCCAGAACACGCTATAGGCTTTGCATTTGTTTGTAGTTTTAATAGTTTTTAAAATAAGTCATGCTAATTTTATGAAAGTCCATCTGAGAGCTTTACATGGTCTGCTTTTAAGCACCAGCAAGATATTAATTAGTCGTCTTAAGAATTTTTGCTCATTTCCTGTGCAGAGACTTTTGTCTCCCTCTGCTTAAAATAGTGTTCAAGTTCAGCTTGAGTTTCTTCCATGGATTTTTCCACATTCCTATTTTTATGTGCTCATTTCAAAGCCAGTATAGCTCTTTTTTAGATATGCAAAGAGGGCAAAAAATTCTCCAGGCACAAGACCATCAGTAGACTTCAGTTGCTCGCCTTCTTTCCAGCTAAGTAGATATAGTATTTTGACACCAGCTTCGGGTGTAAAGCTCTGTGTATGTTGAGCTGGTTTAGATTATCTGATTTTATTGCCTTCATTCTTTCAGTCTCATCCATTATACCAATACTGTATGATATGACTGGGATAGCATGTAAGACTTGACTGGAATATTAATTTCCCTGAGAGCTATTTCTTTTCTGGGACAAAGGTTTTGAAACTTTCTGCATAAGAAGTGGTTGTGTTATTTTTCCTTATTATCCTATTTCAATTGTATTTCTTACATTAGTTAGAAGTGTGACTTAATATTTAAGACCTCTCAATAGTGCTTTTCACTTTGTAGAACTCTGACAAAGGTGCCACAGCATTGTCAGCCTGCCTTTTTGTTATACATCCTCAAAAAAAAAGAGCTAAAAATATCCATTCCTGTTAAAAGAAATCCAACATTTGTTACACATACTCACAGAAATGTGCTCTAGAAATTGCAAAATATAACCAACTTGAGAAAATTAAATCAATCAGTACCTCATCCACTAGGTTATCAGAGCTTGGTATAAAAAAAAAATTGCTAAGAAGAAAGGTCCAGAAAACCAAAACGTAAATTCTCCTTGTCATATTCCTGTGTTATTGGCAGATGCCCCGGGCAACTCTGCTTTCTCTGTCTCAGAAAGTGGAAACTATTACCATAAAGCACGGTGTCTGAAGAGCTCTCAGAGCTCAGATAAACTTCAGAGCAGCAGAACAGGTTAACAGGGATGAGGGACAACGAGGGCAAGGATTCCCAAATCCCGCCACCTGCAGTTCTCTTTTATTGGAAACCTGAATGCTTGGGTGCATGTTTCAGTTTCAATACTTTCTCCTTGTGACCGCAGTGGGTAACCAGCTGTTCAGGGCTGTTGACACAACCAGCTCTATCCATCCTTTTGTGCTGTTTGCCCTCCCAACAGAACAAGACACACTTAAAGCTAGAGATGAGCGTGGGCCTTTGTGCCGAGTAACGGCAATAATTTGCTCTTAGCACTGCATTTCTTCCATCCACTCTTTATGCTCTGTCCTTCCAGAGAATACGAGTCTGCTTTCTTCAATCCATCTGCAGTAATTTGTGATGACACTAGCTACCATGTGGGGGGAGCAAGCATGACCCCACCACAGGACTCTGGCTCCTGCCTAGCAACAGCATCTACTGGCGTGCTGGTGGGGTGCTCTTCCTTCCCTCGCTAGAAGAACAAATGCTAATATTCTTCACATGTGACTCCAGAAACTGAATAATAGGAGCTGACCTGACCAGAAATGCCAGGATCACGAAGTCTCAGGAGTTTAGTCGCAAGCATAATGCATCATTACACTGGTGAACCAAGCTCGTTGCTTGCTGTTTGCAGCCACATTAAATATAAATAAGAGAACTAAACAAACCACTGAAAAATAGTCTAATTAAATTGTGCAGTGAGATAGGCCCATGGCTTTTAGTGCTTTTAATTCCCCATAAAATTAAAAAAAAAAAGGCATATTCTCTTTCCTTCTCTTTCATGGCATTTGTTCCCACACAGAAAGGCTAAAAGCAGCTGGCATTGGCTTGTTGTTAATAAAGGATTTTCTCCTGTGAACTGGCCTGCAAATGACTTTGCAGGGTAAAGCAAAGCATCTGCAGGATGAAACCAAGACTTAAATCAATGGTGAATATGATCAAACTTCATTTGTATGCCCACTGATCTCCTCTGAAGAATAACCTTGGTGCCTGGAGGAGTCCTTTGCTCTCTGGCCTGAAGAAGGAGGGGAGTCAGGGGCACAGCCACGGCACAGCAAGGCAAGGCACAGCATGGCACACTGTCACTGTGCCAGGTCCTCTTCTCTGTCCAAGTTGAAGACCACATTCATCTGTAAGCATGACCTTTGCGAGTCAGCGTTACTACTCACAGGATGAAAGATAAGCAGATGCCTAAGTGCTGTGTAAGCCAAGGTCTAATTGGGAGTACTTGTACCTCCTCTCTATGAAGCATTTCCTTTTACAAGTTTTGCAGAAGTTAAAAGTGACAGACTCTGTAAGTAGCACTTACACTTTTTCAGTTTTCAGTGCTCCTCACTTCAAGGATTCGTACAACAACTTTCTTCAGCTCTAGCTGTCTGCACTTCTCCCTAAAGGAGAAGTATCTATTAAAGTTTTTATGATGTGTAAACAAGTACATTTCCTTTAAAAATGACAGTGTTTTCGCAAACAATGCCCCAGTCCCTGGATTTCGCTCCAGAGAGGTATTTAATGGAAAATACCTTCCAGTCACTCTGCTTCTGATTACAATAGCAGATCTGAAAAATGGCCACTTGCCACATAGTCCTCCAAGCACTCGTAATATCCCTCTTCTCCCAAATCAAACGCATTTGAATTTCTTTACCTCATAGAATCCAGCAGGTTTTTTGGGTGAGAAAAAACACGTATTCTGGAAAATGAGAGGCTGAATATTTCCCTCTGGATTCGAGTTGATAAATATTCAAGAATGGCAGCAGTTCTGATTCGCAGAGTAGAAAAAAGACACTACTCCAATCTCCCGAGCCATATTGGAAAGCTTATTTTATTTAGCAAAGAGAGTGATGAAAATTGCACTGGAGATGTCAACACTTTGGTAGCCCTGAAGCATTTTGGCACCCTTCGGTCACAGGAACTGGATCGAGAGAGACTGCCCCATTGCTGTGCTTGCTGCCTGTCCTAACAGGTGTATCAGGGAATGTTTGCCAAAAAGGCGGAGAGTGGTGCGTTTCTGATGAGCCAATGGATGTCATTTGGCCAGAGAAGTAGCTTAATGATAATAATAAGTAAAAACACAAGCAAAACACAACCTTATGTGAATCTCTGAATGCTGTTTTTTTCCTGCAGTCTGTAGCCTCTTGAAAACGTTAGGATTAGGCAATATATTTTAAATCACATCAACAGCCATTTTTAGAAAAGAACACGCTGTCTGGGCTCTACAACTCACCAATCACATAAAACGAAATGGGCTACAAACACCCAAACCTAACCCCTCTTTCGGTCCTTAATCAAAATGTATATCGTTTTGAAATTCTCTAGCAACAGTATTTCTGAAAATAGACATTTAAGCTATCAGCACAGAGTATTCTTCTAACCTTTTCAAGTGTTCGCAAATGCAAAAATTTTTCCTATTGTAATTAATCGCATTATGTTGAGGAATATTGGGGAAACATACCTAAAGGCTCTGACAATAATTTTGTTACTAATATATTCCCCTGGTTTGCCTTTGAACTCTGCCATTTCTTGCCTTGCAGCTGTGTTTAATGAGTGGTGAGATTATTCAAATGAGCCCACAGCAGAACACTGTTTTCTTAGTTCCCCGATCTTGAGAAGACATCCCCTGCCACAGTTAGTAGGTAAAACCTGAATCGCAACCTTAGCATTGAATTCAATTTTATGCTTAAGGGTTTGTAAGTACCTTTGTACCCTATAAATATAATTGTGCTCTGTTGTGATGGAGCTGATCTCTACTTACAGCAGCTGCCAATGAGCCGGCAATAAAACAAAGGGAGAAACAGCTCAGCCTGTCACCGATGAGTGAGAAGCCAAATGTGACTGTGCTTATGCCGTGGCATACAGGCTTCTGCGAGTAGATTGCAAAGAGAGCTTATAGGACGCTCAGATGCAGCAGATTTCTATATAGGAGCTTGTTGCCATCTGTTATTTCCCATTCTCAACCACTGGGTTTAGTCCCTGGGAGAGAAAAGGGAGACAGAAAGAAATTTAATTCTGTACGAAGATATATTGCATGAGAGACATTTTCCAGCATGGAAAAAAATTAATAAGGTCCAATTTAAAACTGATAAATTGTCAATTCAGTACAGTAGGATTAAGGATTTTTCCTAAGGAATTTACAGAGAGATAAGCATCTCATGAATAAATAAATTCAGCTGCAGCACACTAACTTATTTATTGATTCAGAAGCCATTTGTTTCAGAGTTTGCCCCTGAGGAGCAGAAGGTACCCTATTATTATTGATAATATAAGAGTTACAGTTATATTCAGAAATGACAAACTACATTTAAATGATGTCTTGGGGTTAGAACAAGAACACACCAAAGCCAGGAAATTCAAAGTTAAGTCTGACACTATGTCAGACTGCATGGTGTCAGGAAAAATGACAGTTGTGTCTTCGCATATCTTGGCTTCTGTGTTTTATATCTCAATTTTAATCACGCAGAAGTGATATAATTTCCCTCTAAATTAATTTTTGTTTAACTTTATCACAAATGAAAAAATACGACACAGGACTGTGGACATCGAAAGAGGCCACGACAGCTCTCCTGAGGTGATAGAAATGACCCTTTACAACTTGTCTGAAGACCTCTTTTCCAAACTGATTACTACTTATTATTTAGTTGCATGCTTGCCTGGTTAAACGATTTACTGATAACTTTTGCAGGCAGATATAAGGACAAAATACTAACCAAGAAGTTTACAGAGAGGACAGACTTTGAGCTTTTTCAAAGACAAAAAGATTTTTTCCAGCTATCAATCACATTTGCTAAGATCTGTTGGGGAAAACACCTTGGAAAAAACATCCACCGTGCTGGATACTCAAACGTCGCATCTGTGCTCTACCCTGAACAGTGACTTCTTGTGCTCCTATGTCCACTTAGCTGCTACACAGCCAGGGCAGCTGAGCTAGTTCATGCTGACAATCTTCACCGAGGAGCATGTACTTTCACTTGAGGGATGTCTCGGGTAGATCTTGCAAAAGACATTTCATCTTTTAATAATCCACATCCTTGAAGGAACAGGAGGGTCTCCTGCCTGTGTACTAGCCAGCAGTGCTTTGTGTGTAATTTCCTTGTGAGTGAAAAATGCTTAGCGAAAACTATGCTTTCATAGGTAGGGAAAAACCCACATTTGCCTTTACTGTGCCCTGGGAGCAATTCACTAAGCTTAAATTATAATTAGTAGGAACAAACTGTGCTCCTAACCGTCTTTATTTGTGTAGTAAACAGGAGTCTCCCAGGTTACACAAACTCTTACCCTTCTGTTTCTCAGCGCCCGGATCTCAACAGGAAACCTAGAGCTGCTTACACAGTGAGTTTGTTGCACATTGCAGAGGACATTGCATCTGTTCATCAATGGCAGGATTATATTCACAGATCAATGTATTCAGAGAAACTACAAAGGTTACAGTTCAGGTTAACTTCCAGGTAGCAAGTGGGGAATCCAGTGACTTCAGGGAGGACAGTTCGGGAATGCTGGACTATTTAGAGGGTTGACTTAAGAAGTGTTCAATAGGTTGTTTTTCACGCGTATGACAAAACTGATAACGTAGATCCTTTCTTTATGTATCTCAGTGCAGTAAAAGATGTTAGATAGATGCCCAAGTGAGGATCGTCTGTTTGAACATGGGGCCAAATGATTCTATTTCCCATTAAGTTATGCCAGGAGATGTTTGCCCTCAAAACCAGACGCAGTATACATATTTTTCCTCACAGTGGACAAATTCACAAGTAGCAAGTCTTCTGATCAAAGTCCATCATAGTAATAATTAGATTTTTCTCAAAGTCTGAAGAAACAAAGCCACAGATGTGATGCATTTCAAGGGGCCATTAATAGATTGAGCTTGGCTAAGTTACAAAACTGCCAGAAACTATCACGAAAAAAATACGAAAAGCTGGTGCAGGTGAGATCTCTTTGATCTGTTTGTTGGAAGCAGGGTGGGAGATAATGTTCTTTGAAGGCAATTTTAGGAATAATTCCTACTCTTCTAGACTTGGTCAGCATCTCAGTGTGTGACTAATAACTAGGCTCACGGGCAGCGCCTTCTTTTTTGTGTCGCTGATACCCTCACAGTAGTAATCGTGCATCTTGTCAGTTGTTATAAAGATAGAGACAAATGTTCTCCATTGCTGTACTGTCAGCGCATTTCAGTACAAGCGGAAGGGTAGCACAGCACACCTGTTAGATGTGTGGAATATACCATTTGTCTTGTCATAGCCGCAGAATCAGGTGTACCCGGAGATGACAGGATCTTCAGCGCAGGGAAAATTTAGGTCTGCTCTTTACATCACCATTGACCATTCTGCTGCCATCTGTGCACCTCCTCAAGGCTCTTCAATAAGTTAGGAGATAGGGAGCCAGATTCTCAACAAAACTGCTACTTTTTACACGCGGAAAAAGCTTGTCTTTTAACTTGGCACGCTTCATATAGAAACCAGTGAGCTATACATTCATTATTAAATACACGCAGTGTGACTTGAAGGCAGAAGTTCATGACTGTGACCTTTCTTCTTTTATTACATTCAGCTTTTGAAGAAACAGATGGGGTTTAGCTTAACTGTTAACATAAATTGCCATATGGAACAAAACACGGCTGATTATTATATTAACACCAATTTTAATATGTTTCATCATGTTATTGCGGCTCCAGTTGTCATGCTATTCTGTTCAGTATATTCATTCAAGAAATTTAATGTTGTATTTTACAAATTGAGATCCTATTACAAACATATGGTGTATAAATAGATTTTGCCACCTGGTGACTGTTAAAAATCTGTAAGGAAGAGACTGCCATAGTGTTAACTCCTCCCTGCTGGAAGTCAATTTTCCAATTGCAGACATTTTAAAGAATACTAAGAGGTGGAAACTCGTGATTTGCTGCTGTGACAAAGGGTTAATTGTGCTAATTGCATTGTAATACCTGCTCAGTTTAAAGTCTTTCCCTGTTGTGATTGTCTTGGGAGTCAAATTGGTTTTAAATTGGTTTGTCACTTGAATGCATTTGGAACTTTGTGATTAGGGTTGTGGAAACCAAGATAATGTCTAAGTTATATAACAGTTCCTTCCATTATCAATCACTGCCTCATTTTAGATCTACCTAAGAAGGTTCCTGCACACATGGGAATACACCAATTGAGGTAATGGATGAGGGAAGCTAGCTGCTTACTAAGAAGAAAATTGGTTTTGTCCTAGCTCAAACCAGGACGCTGGCTGTGAATGTTTGCGTTTCTTTCCACCAGCGAGTGCCGTATGGAACATTTGTGGGATTTCTGTTTTCTAGCGTCAGGCTCATGACCTCCAGGAGTTATGGTACACCATGAAATGGGCAGTAAAAAAAAAAATCCTCACCTGTGTCTTAAGAATATTTGCTTAATAGTGTTGCTCTTATCTGCTCTAACAAAAAAAGAAATAAGGCAGCAGACCCTATTCTTTGACGACTCAAGTCGGTGGACCAATTTTTATGGGCAGTGCACCAGGTCTGGGGATCTGGCTATCTGCAAAGCAGGTAGGGAGCGTTGTTACTCATGGCAGCCTGTTCAGCTGTGCCAGGCAGAAAAGACCTACAAACACAAGTCCTGTGGGCTTGTTCCTTTGTTTATAGATTGATAAAATTATTGAAATGTATATATGAGGTAGTGAGAAAGGGGTGAGGCTACTAGTAAGAATATCTAATTAATGAGTTGAGTTTTAAGGAGGTGGATCCAATGGTAACTGGTGATCTTGGGAAAGGTAGCAGTGCCTACACTCTGTAATGACCTGAGCTCTATAAATGCTGAAGATAGATGGGTAGGCTGGATAGGAATACAGTTACTCCAACAGTGTTATAGGGGCAAAGTAAAGGGCAAGTAATTCCCTAGGGAGGAACCTGATAAAAGGCATCAGGGTGGATTGATGGAAGGAACAAGAAATGGCTTAGCTGAAATTTATTGCAGACCTGGCCAGTGCTCGCGGTGGATAGAGTGGAAATATGAAAGAGAATTGAGTAGCAGTAACAGCCAAATAGACAAAGTGGAAGCAGCTAATAGGGAAAGGAGACTGAAGAGGTGATTCCGACACTGGATGGAAAAATATGTATAGGTGAGAGCTGGATGCACAAAATGCAGGGGTAGGAGGCTGGGACATGGTGGATGAGCAGCTGAGTGGGACACGGGTGAGGGGTTCAGGGGCAGTGGGGATGAGCAGTGAAGAAGGGAGCAATGATGAAAGGGGACAGTGAGCATTGCAAGCAGGCTGTGAATGTAGTGAGCTGTGATAGGGACAGAGGGAT
Source organism: Steatornis caripensis (assembly GCA_013398225.1). Taxonomy (NCBI): domain Eukaryota; kingdom Metazoa; phylum Chordata; class Aves; order Caprimulgiformes; family Steatornithidae; genus Steatornis; species Steatornis caripensis. Next base: position 83,881 of record VZSC01010778.1, read on the forward strand.
GAACTGAAAACTGTAGCATCCTTAGCATGCTGGGGACGAGGGGTAGGAAACACTTTACCTTAGGCCTGTGTGCAGCTCTGAGGTGATGGGGCCTTTGACCATGTCTATGGGATGCCTAATAAAAAGTCATTGCCTTAGGTCTAAACTGCTGAAAATTTGGGGATTGTTGTTAGCAAAAGATAAAGCAGTAGCAATACAAAGAAGTGAATTCTCTCCCCAGCACATCCTGAATTCACTGCACAGCCAGCCTCCTTAAACCAACTGAGCCAGGCAACCAACAGGAGGATTATGGAAAAATTACTGAAGCCTTTTGTATCTAAAGCAAGTATCAGAGGTGCTGTCAGGGCTGGAAACAAAATGCATAAGATACAGAGGACTTGTCAGGCCATCCACGCATCCCACTCCGATGCATTTGTGACCAGTTGCTGCATTGCAGCAGTTTCTGGTTACCCAATGATCCTTGTTACCCAGTGATGCACATTCATCGGGTTTCCTTGGCTGTTAACCCACAAGTGAAGGGGAAAACTCTAAAGATCTGGTCATCACCAGAATTTCTGTCTTAGCTTTGGAATAATCAGATCTCTCTCTGTTTTGATCTTTCTATGGGCAACCTATTCTAGTTTTGACTGCTACAAGCAGGCGTGTGTTTTTATTTGTTCATTTTCTTACATGCTCTGAACCCGGTTTTCCCTTGGCTTAGACTTTGTTGAAAATAGGAGCAAGTTTCTGCTGCAACCTTCTGCTGTGCATCTAACCCTACTTGTGCTAATTCTTTTTCCTGTAGAAATGCTTAAATCTTTACAGTAACTGTTAATGCTGGAAGTATTATATAACATAAGGCATCATGGTGATCACATAGAATTTTACAATGAAGATAAATTACTGTTAGTATTTTCTCTCATATTTTTTGTCAGATACAAGGTGCATATAACACAAGTTTCTAGTGGGACAGAAATGTACTATATCAAGCTACTATTCTACGGCTTCTAAATGACTTTAAATCACATTGTATCCGATAATTACTAATGCTCCATTAAAGATCGGAAAGGCAATTTATTAGGAACTCCCAAAAGTCTTCTTTAAGCAGTGCAATCTGTGTTTGGTTGAAAGTTTACATAAAATCAATACAAAATTATAGCGGCATAAATAGTTAAACAGCTCTCAGTTAATGTTATACTTGAATCTGTTCTGCTCTTGACAGTTTGGGAAATGTAAGTTACAGAGGAAGGGTAGCTGAGATCTCAGGGAAGGAATATGCAAATGATTTTGCCGTTCTGAATGCCATACGGAATGGAAAAGCATCAATCTATTACTTGCCAGTGATGTCTTTGTAGTCTTTTTTTCATCTCCTGGAGGAATCTTGAAAGTGTCATCAAAATAATAGCAAGAGAAAGTTTTTACTGCATGCTAGTTCTTGCTAGCAAAATGTTTAATATCATTCTGTGGTAAGAAGTGATTCCAATTTTAATTAAGGTCCAAATCATCTCCTCTCTACACAAAAATAAGAACAGTAAAGCAGCAGGTGCTGAGGCTGGGGAATAAGTGTTTCATCCCTTAAAATAAAATTGAGGACAAAAAAACCCTCCAAACAAACCACAAGTGAAAAATAAACTAAGGAAAATTACTTTCACCTCCACCTACTCTGCCCATTTATTCACTAGAACATTATTCTACCTCTGTCTAAACGTCTTACAACCTTAGGAAAAAAAAAAAGAAAAGCTAAAGCCCTCGTCGATTTTCCAGCCTTGCAGGGTAATTTCAGCTGTTTGATTATGAATTGAACGTATGTTCTACTTACCGAACTAAAGCAATGGATTAGTCATAGCTGGTGCCGAAAGTTTTTATTTACAAAGTGGCGGTGTTGGGTATATCTAAAGAAAGACTCTCAAAAGCCACATTTGTACCACAAACAAATAGTTCAAACTTCAAGCTGAAAACATACATATCAATTCTCTTTCTCTTTTTGGCAGGTAAAGTAAGAGAAATCATCTCAAAAGGAGCACTGCTGTTAAGAGGGGCATCACAATTGCACAAAACAGAGCGGAGCAGAGGCGGGTAGTCCATTGATTCCATCGTATTACTCAAGGATAAAGGAGGGCTATTTTGTATCTGATTTAGAAGGGCATAAGCAGCAAAGTACTTTCAAAGGATTTAACCAGCGCCCCGTATCACACACTTCCCATTTGTTTCTCTAGCTGGGTGTTTGAAAGCCACAACCGTCTGGGCTTTGAGAAACCCAGGCAAAAGGGCTTCCATTCTTTAGGGCTTTTCAACTCATCCAAAAGCAAAGCAACCTGTGACTTTGCTCCACAGCAAGTTTCCATAACTGTCTTCATGCGAAGAACGTCTCTTGCCCATCAGTAGTCTGACAGGCAGACGCCACAGAGACATTCAATTTCACCATGAGTGAAGGACACACTGTTTGGCAAAAGTGTTGCCTTTCTGGTAAAGCAGACTAAAAGCCATGGTGTAATGAACTTGCCTGGCTTACCACAGCTCAACCTTAGGAAGAAAGACCTATATTTAGGATTTATGAAAAAATCAGCAGTCCTTCTGTACCTGAACATGCTATTTGCTTTAGACACAAAATCTAATTTCTTGATGGGAGTATGTGTGGATCTTATCAACCTGCAGTTAATGATAATAGCAAATCTTATAAACAGGCAGACTTTAAATAACACATTAAAGCTTATCACTGATGATATCTTTAATTATAGTAAAGCAAATTGTAAGACAGTCTAATGGGAAATACAAATTACTTGTTAAAATTATTAACAGAGTTAATGTGCTTACATTTGTTTATGTGTACAGGAATCATTTCAAATATTTGACTGCAATGACAATATGTGTAAAGATCAATTAAAAGTCAGGAAGATGAGATATTGGATTTTCAGACCTTAATAGGATTTCATCTGCACTTGTTATATTATGTTATGCACTTATAATTGAGCTTCCATCATATCATGGAATCTGTCACTTCACCAATTTATATTTCTAACCTCTAATGAAACTTCTATTTGCTAAGGAGAATTTTTGAAACCCATGATCCTGGTGGAGCTGTCTGGTACAAGCATTAATCTGCCCCACTCTGAGATTAGGTCTTCAGGCTATCAACACAAAAAACAAATGTGGCGGTGACAGTGCCTAGGTAGTCACCTACTTCACAAGCATGACTACCCTCACAAGTTGATCTAATAAAGAGTTTAGGTGGAATAAAAGGCAGTTTTATGTATAACAAGCAAGGTAAATTGGTAAGATGAAAATTGCCATGAGTCTGTCTAATATTAGTTTATTAAATTTGGCAGAAGGAAAATAAGCACCTTAAATGCAACTAAAATACTTTAGTTTACTAGTCTCTCAAGTCAGTCCCGCCCCAGCTGAGTCTTCGTCCCCTGATAACCTGTCAGTACCATTTTGGGGGTTCCACTTGGAGCTGCTCAAACTCACTGGTGGTTTCCAACAATGTGACACTGATGGGGATCCCCTACAGGCCATAGTCACAGCCCCACATCATCCAGCCCTACCTATGCTTTGCATTGGCCAACGAGATGCAGTCACCCTGGTGGAGTGATCTTTTGACACTTCAAGTGGGGAAATGTGAATGCTAGGATGAGTTCCCTGTTACATGAACACAGACTCAAAACCAGTGTAAAGCCAGGGTCTTTCAGTGTCCTCAGACTGAGACTATTGTAAATAAAAATGATTGCTCTAAACAGGTATCCTTGTAATTTAGCTTATCTTTTCTTCTAGTTTCCATGCAGTATTCCAAGACAATAATTTGTGCATACAGTGGACATTGGCCAAGTTATTTCTATAGAGAGCTAACATTTTAGCAGTACTTTATTGCAACAGCAAGCTTAACCTTGAAACCAACAGATGTTGCTTTGAAATGATCTGATGTAAGGTAGTCTGTAAAATCAAGCTTAGATGATAATGAAGGGAAAAATACCAGACACAGAGAATATACTGATGCTGTGTTTGAAAGCACCTATCCATATTAAATTTTCTGGCCAAATTATATATATACATATTTAAAAACTTTTTAGAAAGCAGCAGAATTAAAGTTTTTCCTGACATCAATCTGACCCTTATTTAAACTCTCCACTGCTAGAGATTGTCTCAATAGATTACACCTGGGACATTAAGTAACGTGCTACAAAGACATCACATTGCAATCTGTCTTCTCTGATATTTTGTACAATTGCTTAAAACAAATATTTTCAGAAAAAAAGCAAGAGAAAAAAGAAGGGAGAGAATATGAAAGAGTATATGCCAGGTTCTCTGGCGGTATAAACTGGTATTGCTCCTAGCCTAGCCTCAGGTTTATTTATAGAGCCAAATACTGTTGCTGAGCTGATTTTTAATGGCATGAGAAAAAGCTGAATAGAAACAGACTTGCAAAATAAGCCAAGGCACATACGATCAAAACTACATCAATTTTCAGGAAAACAAGTCTCTCACTATGGGTTGTCCATGCTGACCGGCAAGTGTTCCCTGTGGTGGTCTGGTCACCATCCGTATTTCTGTTACCCTACCAAACAATAACCCCATTTTAAACACTAAACATAGAGTAACGAATGTTTTTCTACGAGTGTAGGCACCCACAGCTGCAAGGAGCAGTTTTGTGCATGCTCATCCCTTAGCAAACAAAGTCAGTGAGGGCTCTGAAAGCCAGCAGGGACATCCAAGACCATCATGAGGCCTCCCAAAGCCCTGATGTAGGCCTGTGCTCTCTGAAATATTGGGGTCCCCATTCCCAGTTGAGTGTCGTGAGCACCACAGTTGCTCTGCGAGGTTAACGACTCAGCTCCCAGTGGTGTTCCCCTGCCCTGACCTGGTGAGCACTCTACAGCAGACCAGGTCAAGCATTGCCTGTTGCCTCACCCCACAGTGATCCCTGGCTGGATGTCTGGCACAGAAACCCTTGCCCCGGGGATCACCCTTCTGGTATCTCACTGTCTCCCATGCCTGCAGGCTTGAGATGCTCCCTTCATGTCCATTGCCTTTTTTCAGGCAACCCAGTCTCACCGTGCCAGCTGCGATGGTTTTAGGTGCTAGATTTTCCTCAGGCGCCAAATGGGAGTTCATGTTTCAAGCACAGGGCTCTGATTTTGACTAGGCAGTATCAAACCCCTACTCTATTCCTTTTGTTGGCTTCAGCCTAATTGCTTTAATTGCTTGGGAAATGCCAAGCTACATATCCACATCCGTTCCCAAAAGAATATTTTATTTGAAAATCTTCTCATTATAATTTTTGCACTGAAATTTCCTGATTTGGTGTGCTTTCTTTTTGGCCTTATTTTTGTTTTAATAAAGCCTTTTAAATGGAGCTATCAAGGTTTTTAGAAAAATAAAAGAAATAAACCGCCTCCAGTCGTTGTAGAACTAGGTCAGGGTGATGCTTAAATACCCATCTCATGTGGCATGGGGCTCACTGAAGCAATTGCTCCTGCACTCTTCTGAGTGCTAAAAATGATCATATGGAGGGAACCAGGATCATGCAGATCCTGCAGGTGTAGGCTTAAGTTAGAGTTGCCTCAGAGTGCACCAAGTGTTGAACTTCCAGAGCCAATAGCCTGAAATTTGTTGTTTCCCCCTTAAAAACAAGGAGATGCTTTCATTATTTTATTTGCTGGCTTGTTACTACGGCAACATTTATATGAATAATTCATTCCTGCTTCAACTTCATCTTAACAAAGTCAAAGACTGCATCCTAAATATCAGAGTAGACCAAACCCTTTTTTTCCTTCCACTTCTTCCAGCTAAAACGGCGCTGCTATCCTCTAGTATTATTGTGCTTGAGACAAGCATTATTCTCAATTATTATTGGTCATGGCCTGAAAATCTTAAGCATTCAGTCTTTTCCATGATGCTTGCACTTACAGATGATTTTAGCCTATTCTTCTTGTTAATTGATCTTCCCAAGACAAAACGTTTTAAAAAATTATGTTATGTGCGATATTAGCCTTTAAAAAACCTGTGATTTCTCAGAGTTATTTTGCCCTTGCTCATATTTGCTAATTTAATGAGAAAGACTAGCCAGACACGGTCACTGAAAGCCCCAAATTTCACTTTGACTATGAAATGCATCCCTGCATCTGCAGTGAAACTGCTGAACATGTCAGATGGTGGCTGCCTTTGATCACACCAAGTCAGCCAGGAGAGATGCACTACAAAGCTCCAGGTACTGCAGAAAGCGGCACAGGCCTGGCCAGCAGCTGAATGGAAAATTATTTTGCAGAGAAAGTGAATAGTCTGGCATAGGACCAGGCAGCACGGCTGGCATCAGGGAGGCAAAAGACTTAATGAAAGGTCGGAGAGATTCCCTTCGAGAGCAACCTGTGGGCAACCACCACAGTGGAACCACAACACAAAGGTAGAAGGTGAGTAGCATCATACAGTGGTTGCAGAAACCCAGCGTCCTGGTTACTCCCTTGACTTGCACTTCACCAACATACTAAATTTTCTTTTGGTTTTCATTTACTGACATTTTTCACCAAAAAACTCACAGGATTGCTAGGATGGCCTTTTGCCCCCTGCTAAAATATTTCAAAACCACTCGTACCTACAGTTAGAGGAGAAAGATGAACTCTTCAAATTGCATTTTGCAAAATATNACAGCGGTTGCAGAAACCCAGCGTCCTGGTTACTCCCTTGACTTGCACTTCACCAACATACTAAATTTTCTTTTGGTTTTCATTTACTGACATTTTTCACCAAAAAACTCACAGGATTGCTAGGATGGCCTTTTGCCCCCTGCTAAAATATTTCAAAACCACTCGTACCTACAGTTAGAGGAGAAAGATGAACTCTTCAAATTGCATTTTGCAAAATATTTTTACCGTTGAGGGGATGTGGAGCTGTTTCAAAGATTTTTTGAGTGATTTCCAGTGTCTCAAAAATTTTGTTCTAATTTAGTAGATCTTTGAAAAGAAGCAATTCGCTTGATGACTCTTCAGCTACTTCACTTTTCATCCCATTTCCTCTGCTTATAGCTGATATTTATTGACTTAAAATCATACCAAAAAAAACCCCGATTTGCAGAACTTTCCTAGAGTTGCAAATGAGAAAGCCTGTCAATACTTTTCATAATCTAGAAGGAAGCCACTTAGGGATAGCTGACGTTTTACAAAATCAAAGCAACTGTTCTGCTATATTTTATAAGATTTGGACAACTCCTGAAAAGAAAAATGGGGAAAAAGTGCTCCCAATTCTGAGCGAATACAGATTATTTTTAATGACATTCTCAGTCAATTTCCTATGTAATATGAATGATCAGCAAGCAGAGCCGTCTGATTTTTGTCATATTTATTAATGACGTACAATACTAGCATGGTACCCTGTGCAAATTATAAGCTGATTAGTTTTCAGCCATGTCAGCTAGTACTTTGATCCTATCTGAATTGATATGCCAAGCAAGGAGAAAGCAAATCATCGCTTAGGTGGGAAGCCCATGTCAATACCACGTGCTTCTTAGCAAGGCAGGAGAGGAACATATAGTTCATCTAGGCTGTTTCTTGTGCTCAAGCCAGCCCAGCCAGGGCTGGCTCAGATACACTGAGCACTGTCAGCCCGTGCTGCATAAGCATATAGAATAAATATCTCTGCGCTGCAGAAAACACTGACGGGCATTTGATAGGTCCAGGCTGAGTCAGTACAAAGTCCAAATGGCAGCAGAGATTGTGCTGCTGGAAATGCTCTGGTTTAACCAGGCCATGAAGCTGAGGGTCTCCCCACCTTTGTGCACTGCAGACTGCTTTGTCTCTAAGCCTCCGACTATTAATCCTGATGGCTTTGCCAAATCTCGGTTCGTCACCGGTTTGCTACTTGCAGCTCCCCCTGCAGGCAAGCCTCCAACTTCTTAAAATTAATGTGCATGACTGCATGCCATTAAATAGTTGCAAGATTTCTCTCTCAAAAGGTCATGTTTTATCGGTAGGCAGGGCACTTCTGTTGACAGCTTGAGTTAGGCAATGTGTGTATGCACATCTGGGCGTGCATATGTCTATGATGAAGTGCTGTGAACAAGATATAATCCTAATGTTGGGCAAAGGTTCAAAAAACTAGTCTCTCTTCTTCAGGTCAAAGCAACACTGCCCTTTAATGTAGCATTATAAAAGTGTGACACAGATGACTAGATTAAGAATCAGAACTTGAAGCTAATTACTCTAATTCAATAGTTATTTGAATTACAATACTGTGAATTATTGTATTTGAATATTGAATTACAATACATACTATGTCTTGCGACAAAAAAAGAGAAAAGCTTTAATAGGTTCTATTTAACAACTGCAACACATCCTACAATTTAACTCTTCTCATTATGGCTTTTATTTCAATGCACTGTATAATATTTTGCTCTGAGAGGTCTGTATATCTCTGTGTATTAAATAAGGTGATGACTTCACAGATACCTCAGCCTGGGTGCATTCTGCATATCATTGTGCAGTGAGGGAAGAAAGAGGGAGCAGATGAGTTGCATGGGAAACGACAGCAGAGCATAATCTTTTAAAGCACCTTGTCACAGAAGCACAGTTAGGACCATATTGATCGCAAAAGTCACTACCTTTAAGGAATGATGTAGGATATGCTAAGACATTGCAAACAATGGAAAATGAAACTTTCCACTATTAGACAAATGGTTTTATTATTCTTTAATGCTTTGTGGAAAAAAAAATAGACTTTTTTCTTGGGGTAGGAGACGAAGGCAACTGAAAACACATTGCATTCTCATTATCAGATGAGACCATCGTGTTTATTTCTCCTATTTTATGTGTTACAGTTTCAGCCTGCTGGTACTTTCTCTGCTCAGAGGGCAGACCCAAAATGAATCTGATCGTGCCTGACACCAAGTATGAAAGCCCTTGATATATTTCTATGCTCTGTTGGGTGCCTATACTGAACAGCTTTTTATTTTTTAGTCATCCATGTCATATACAAGTCTCCGGTCTAGTGAAGTTTTCTTACTCAGAAAGCCATATAGGCATGGACTGTAATCAACAGAATTTAAAGTGAGCTTTAAAATAAGTCTTTAATAGTGTAGTCCTAGAGAGCAATGTAAATGGACTTAGGTATGTACTTACATGTATTCCTGAGCTAAAAATATAATTCACATGAGAAATCTCTGAGAAAACCGGTAAGCTCTCAGCTGCAGTTATGTCCTCAGTAAAATGGGAGTAATTGTACCGATAGCATGAGCCTTTTGGGAAATCCATGATATAATGTTGAAAAGAGCTTGCATACAGCAGTTTCCCGAGCAAAATGATTCCCTTTACTGTCAGAGTGAAAGACGTGCTCCAAAGGTACCGACAACATTGCGGGTTGCACACGTGGATATGAACACATACGACGTAGGAGAGAACGCAGAGCAAGGGAGCTTGGCTTCAAGAAGGATCAGAAAGAAGGGGTATGAAATTTTGCCAGCAGTGGTCCCAGAGCTGCTCTCCCTGATGTTTTTAGCCGCAATTGCTTTCCAAACCTCCTTATCAGAAGCTGCTCCCACAGAAGGGAGGCAGGGAGACCAACTTTGCCGGTTACTTGCTCTTTCCAGTGCCTTGCTCATGAAGCTTGGCTTATTCACCAAGAAGTGCTGGTTGAGGAAGTGGCAAAGTAACAGANCAGAAGCTGCTCCCACAGAAAGGAGGCAGGGAGACCAACTTTGCCGGTTACTTGCTCTTTCCAGTGCCTTGCTCATGAAGCTTGGCTTATTCACCAAGAAGTGCTGGTTGAGGAAGTGGCAAAGTAACAGAGGTGTAGTTACAAATTTCCTGACCAGTAGGAGCTTCCCCAAAGCAACCTGTTGGATCCATCTCATCTGCAACAGCTGGAGCAGGAAACCACTGGCAAAGGGATTCCGTCTCCTGGTTCCTGGAAGGCGTATGCACCAGCAGAAGCAGGCAGGGGCATGGTGGAGGTCGAAATGAGCTTTTATATCAACTGCTGTCGAGTGGGGTATTGCTTGCCTGACAACCACATAATCTGTGAAGAAATCCACAAATTTAAAGTTTTGCAGACAGATCTTCTTGGTAACTTCTAAATTTAATTTTAAAATTCAGTCTTGAGTCTGAATTGTGTGATTATTGTTTAGGAGTCCCAGAAACTATATTTTTCACAAAGAGGGAACATGTAGGTTCAAACAGGATGTCTGAGGGACCTAAGCAGGATGCCTGTGGGATAGGCTAGTAATAGCACTGTTCTTCAGTATATGCATATAGAGACAGGAAAAAAAATGATACCTTTTCCAGACAATTTCCACATCATTTCCCATTCCACCGTGACCATGCTCATCCTATCATTTATTCTTCAGTATCATAAACAAGTCATAATATATTAGCGAAAGCAGTTGCAAAGAGTTCATATAGCTGACAGGAATCCTGAGAAATAGGTTATACGGCATTGATCTCCCAGGAGGCCTTAAATAACAATCTAAAATGTATGGGACAGTGATCACTGCATTTGTTACTGCTGTTTCAGCTTGATATTTTGCAATTTATACTTTCTTGATAAATTGGAATCCATTCAGCTGGTTCACATTATGTGGGACTATAGAACTGTCTACGTTACGCTGAAGGATTAAAGTGAGACGCAAATGACTTGGAGGTGTCTAATGACTTTGCTTAGCAAATTAATGTAGATTTGAAATCATCTCTGCCCCATTAGAAGCAATAAGATGCTGCAAAACCCAACATGCAGACAATGTGCTAGTTGAGAGTGCCTCTCCACTCCAAGAGGACATTCCAGCCCCTATTTTCAGGATTTCCCATGTGACTGTTTGAAACTACTGCCTTAGGCTAAAACTTGTATTTGTAAAACAAGGTTTCAGGTTGGTGATATATTATTTTCCAGTCACATTGTTAACATTGCAGAAGGGGATGGGGGTTGAAAATCAAGTTGTCATTCAATTTGTAATGCTCTGGGAGTATAAAAAGGAATATTTGCAGTTTGAAATGTACTTTTCCCTCCTAATTAGTTTCTGGATGTTCATAACAATCTGTTTTTTCTTTTAAAGAATTCCACTGGTGCAAATGGACATACCACGAAACATTTGCAAAATATTTTGGAATGTTATACGTTTCAAGCCAACATCTTTGAGGCTCCTAAGATTGAACAGGGATTGGTGCCTTGGGAAAAGTTTGCTACAAACATAGAAGTTGACAGAGCCGTTTTGCTTGAAACCCAATCTACTACACATGAGTGATAATTTTCTTCAACATGAAATACTTGCGGATTTCGTGTGTTCAATATGGAAGATTTTGCACAATGTAACTGATGATCCGCCACCATCAAGATTTTTCAGAGTTTCTCTTTGCAGAAAGGACTCATTCCCTGATCCATGCTACATGAGGGACCCCAACACTTAACACTGCAGGACTGACTTCTAGGTGTCTCTTTCCAATCACTTCTGCTGCTGGAGCAACTGACTGTCACCGTCATTTCATTTCGCCCTCCTTTGCTCAGTCACTGCACTGAAAATCCATTTGGCTGCTTTCCCACAGAAGTCATGTGGACAAAACCCACCCAGCAGCTGGCAAGCTGTTGGCCATCATTTACAGCAGAGCAGTATTTTGCGTAGATTTTTCTGCTTGGTTATTTTTAATTTAGATCATCTCAGCAACCTGTTTTACAACCTGACTGCACAAAGAGAGGTGCCAGGACAGCCCTGGAGCAGGGCTGCGAGTGTTGGCTGCCCTCCCAGGAGCAGAGGGAGGGCAGCAGGAGGTCTGCTGCCTTCAGACTATAGTACTTGACTAGAGCTAAGCTAAAGCACCTTCACTTCCCTAAACCACGTACCAAAGATGTCAGATCTTCAGCATTATCCATTTTGTTCTACAGGTCTGATCCCATGTCACAACTTCGTAGTTATAGGTGTAGCCAACAGCAAGTTTTGGCTGCTGTTATTGACAAAAAGAGTCAAAGTGCTGAAAAATTACAGTCTTTTCAAAGCAAGTGGTATGCCACTCACTTGAAGTATCCAGCTGGTCTTGCCATGATGTTACCGCAGAACTGAGATATTGCTAGTGACAGCACACTATCCATGAAGTTCTAATGGATTAAAAGCAATGTCTTTGGTGAGTGTTTTGCTCATTTAGATATGTAGTTACTAGAAACCTCTCTTCCCTGCTTCTGCAATAATTCCTCTGATTTTCTGTAGTCTCTTTATGTGGTGGTGCATTCTTGACTAGCACCACTCAGAGGCAGGACACAGGACTTGGGACAGATGTAAAAGACGTGCCACTGGCAGGACTCTCACATGAAGTGGAAGTTGGGGTCAAGGCCATTTCCCTTCTTCCTGTTTCATCTTTTCGCAACGTGAAGATCACGCCCCCTTCATCTTCTCATACAATTCATGTCTCTATAGGCTTTAATCTTACCACCCCTCAGCCAATTCTCTTCCAGGCTGAGGAAGTCTCATCTATTCTTCTCTTGTTGAAAGGATGCCACAGCCTGGCGCTCTGTGTTCTTCTTCCTCCTCATGTTAGCCAGTTCTCTCACATCCTTTCTGAAGTGACTAAAATCACAACAGTCATAAAAATATGTGTGCATCCTGAATTCATAAGTGACATAAGGTCTTTTCTGTTTTGCTCTGATAACTTTCCCAATAACTCTGAATATCTAATTTGACTTTTTTACCCATAATTGTGCTGAGGTGCCTAGGAATCCAGTATTCTTTCTGAGTAATAATTGCTAAGTTAGAGCTCATTCCTATAGACGTACAGTTTGGGTTATTATCCACACACATACTCTGCTTCATATTTATTACCACGGAATATCATTTGCCATTTTATCACTCACCCACACAATATCAGTAGATCCTTCTGCAATTATTCACAATCAGCTGTAGTCTGCAAACATGGTCACCGCATTCCCATTTATAGCTCAGTTGTAACTATGCTGAAGAGCACAGATACATCTGGGACCTCATGGTAACATTCCTGCACTGTGAAAACTGGGCATCTGTACTCACCTTGTAGTACTTTGTTTCTTAGTACTAACTTTACCTTTTAATCTCAGATAATCACTTGCAGAAATTTAAAGCAATTTCACATCAAAATGATTGCAGCTCCTAGCCTCCAGTTTGGAAGGCTGAGTTTGGGACTTCTGCTTGTAAGTGCTTTTCTTAATTCCTCTCTAGGTTTCTGGTATTTTTTTGAAGTTCTGATACATGTTTGGGATTTCTTAATGATTTCTGCAAAGCTGCATTTTTCTAAAGCAACAACAAAAAAAGTATTTTTGCACTTTTGTGATGCAATGTATAGGTATAGTTTTTATTGGGTTTCCAATATTATTCTCATTATCCTAAGCAGTTCCATGACTTGCAGAAATCACACAGCCTCTTTTTCTACATTCTCCTAGGTCTAATAAGAATTGCCCTTAGTAGGCTTTCAGAGGGATTACTGGTAAGACTTCCTTTTGCATAGCTGTTCATCTTTGCAAACCTTGTGGGAGATTAAAAACCTCTTCTTTTTGTCTTTGTCAAATTTGGTTGAAACTGGGTTCAAAAGTTGCGTGGGAAAGACAGACATACAGACACGTGTATGCAGTGTGACAGCATGAGCCCTTCCCTTAGGCAGCTGGGCTAAAAGCAAAGTAGAGAGGATGTACTCTGAATTCTCCTGTAGTCTTGTATGCTCACTCCATTGCCATGCATCTGGCTCCTTGTAGTCTTTGTCAGAAATCTGACATCTCTGTGTATGCATAATGCATACTTAAAGACAAAAACGATGTTGCTATATATACAGGCATATAATAACAGTGATACATTAATTGTTTTGTGAGCTTCCAGAAGTATTTCTATAGTGTCAACTAATGTTGAATGGAATAATGTGAGTTTAAGCAAAAGCAGTTTCCATGGTTACACTGGAGGTATTCTAAATATAGCAGATGATGTAATCAGTTACAGGGATTAGACACAAGATTGCTGTGTATTTCAGTAAGAAGTTTCTTCTCTGGAGATACCTGTAAGAAAATGTGTCTATATTACTTGAGGATACTATTTTTCAAATTATTTCTGTTGTCCCATAATTTTCTGCTCCTCAGAGCCTTGCCATTTTTCCATTTACAGACTGGTAGCTTCTTTATAGTCATTATAAATCACATACATCAGATCACTTTAATGCTTTTATAGAATTCTTAACACCAAATGTAACATTCCAGAAAACAATTTCCACATCTGGCCAGAGGAAGATTGTGGTTTTTGTAATCTCTTCTACCCCATATATTAAAACCCTGTTATCAGCATCTGTCATACCTGTCTATTCATCTTATCTGTGTATATTTCCATCTATCTTTGCTCCCGTTGCTGTCATGTCTCCAGTGCCCTCTGATCCGATTTTATCCAGAGAGAAAAGAATGGCTTAATGATTCAAACACATCTCCTTTTCCAAGATGTGTAATAAAACATTCCTCTTCCTCACCCCCAACTGAGCAATTATTTCCCAATGGAACAAATTTCACTCCGTGAAATTTGGACTAACTATTAGCACGCAATACATAAGAATGAGTAAATAGATAGGATGAAGATTTATTGTTCCCAGGGGGGAGAGGGGGCAGGAGAAAATATTCAGGGAATTTATTCACAGTTGTTTGTCCAGTTTTCCTTTGTGTTGCCTTTCTGGCCCTACTGAGTCCTGTTGAAATTCTGATTTCTCTCTGAGAGTGTAGTTCATAGTAAGTGCTAAGGGAAAGTAAGTCACTTGCTACAGACAGAGCAGTTTTCTTCCACAGCAAGCTTTTTTAGTGTATCTAGCTTCAGTCATTCCTGTTTTAATCAATAACTCCTTTCCATTCCCTCCGTTTCTTTTACTGTTCTACTCCATTTCAACCTTAATTCATTTTGAAAATTACACACTGCATTTCAGGAGTGCTAAAAAAAATACGGTACGTTAGATAAACTGAAAAAATGTCCTTCTCAGAAAGCACTGCTATACTCTTAAGTTAGGATTTCTTTGTTTATTAATAGCAATTGATCAACAATTACTTGTCTTCTCAGAGCAGTGTTGTGAATGCGCCGCATTTCCAGTATCAGCAGAAACAGCATTCCTGCTTTCCACGGGCAAAGAGTGCCAACATACGTAACACGCTGCATTAACAGCTAGAGGCTAAAAATTATGCATCCTATTGCATTTTCACCCCTTCCAATAAAGCTGTTATTAATCTTAGTTCCTAAACATTTTTTTTTTTCTGGTGCAGATAGCCTGAAGACGATGATGTGACAGTGACGAAAGACTGCAATAAAGGGCAGCTGCAACTTTTTGGGGAGAGGTTTCTACTTTCACAAGGCAACAGGCAGTGGCAGCATTCGATGAACAGAAATGAATTTTATTTTCAAAATATGAAAGCTCATAGAATTATAGAAATTATGAAAGAAAAAGATATATGGGATCATCTTTTCCATACTGGAGGCTGTGGCAGCTTTGTCTCTGCCTTATAAGCTACTTCCCGAGTCTAGGTTTAAGGTCTCAGGAGACAGGGCTGAATGGCTTACTGTGAAAAACTGTTCTCCTATATAGCAAGTTTCATTATCAAAGCTCGGTTTTATATTTAGCTGTGAATGTATCATTTCTGAAAAGATGATTCTACCGTTGCTCCTGCTTTTACCTGTGGTACCACTTTAATCAACTCCTTTCCATCCTCACTGTTCAGGTGTTTCTGGTACTTCTGGATGGGTCATGTGTCCTCCCACTCATTCTTGGCGCTTGGCCAACCTAGTCAAATTTAGGTTTCTCACCTTTCCATATAAGTCAGGCCTTCTGACTGTCAATTAACCTTTCTTGGCAAATGCCTCTTCTTCCAGATAGGCTATTGATGCAAGTGAGTAAGATTTTTATCTGAGAGTAAAATTGTTTCTGCAGTGGAGTTAACCATGTTGAAGGCTGCAGCCTTCAGCCTTTCAGCCTTTCCTGACCAAAAGTTAACAGTAGCAGATTTGAGGGGAATGAAATGTAAAAAGTATCTGAGTATGGTAAATGTCAATTAAACCGACTCACTGGGTGAAATCCTAATGCCACTGAAGTCAAAGACAAGCTACAACTGGTTATGATGTCTCTTTGCACTTGTAATCAAAGCAGAGCTGCCCCTGAGGACTCTTTTTTCAACAAGGTTGTTTGACCAAATCCAGATTAAGGCTGTTAGGTGAGGATCTGTGCCAGTGATCACTTTCAAAAACAATAATCTTTTTTTCTTTTGCTCCTTCTTTTTGAGGCCTCCTGATCCTGCCTCTCCGTAGGTGTCAAAATGCCTGACTTGGTGTTTGGCAGCCTGGAGGGAGGGGAAGATGAACAGGATGGATGGAGAACTGTCAAAGGCGGTCTTTCCTGATGGAACGGAGACTTCCTCCAGCAGCCGCCAATCTGCCCTAGAAAACTCCCTATGCAAACCACCAAATCTCCATCCCTTTCCCTTCCCTGTGAGGTCTTTCTACTCCCTCCTGTAGCTGTACCAGTTCAGCAGTTTATGTGGTTGAACTCTGAAGGGACGGACAGAATACCTGTAATTTTTATGCTTTGTGGTGGGATTTTTTTCAGTTGTGCCTACCAGGCAAAATTAACAAACCTAGTGTAGGTTAACTCACTTGGTTCTCTACAGCGTATGTGCTTGGTTCAAAACCAGTGGGACTCATTCAGTGACTTGTAACCTAGCAGTGATTTCTCTGAAACTTACCTATGGCTCCCACATGTGGAGTTATAGCACTAATTTCAGCAGGGTAATCATGTACCCTCCTGTGCTTCAATTGGGTGAATTCTGCTCTCATTCTGGAGTCTATGCAGAGAAGGTAATCTGAGTCGTCATGCAAATCTATACTAGAAAATGGCCCAGAAACTCTTGAAATGGACTTGCCCTATGAAAATTAGATGGAGATCAATTTGGGTACCTGGTCCTTTCTGCTCAGACAGCGTATTCGTACAACAGCCAGTTAGGAGTTTGGGAACATATTATCAGCCTTGGAAGGAAGATAAGAAACAGAATCATCCTTCCCCTCCAGTCTTTCAATGTTTCAGAGGCTCAGGACAAAGCGAGAGATATATGGTTTAGGCAGCAAGTTTATTACCTTTCCTCATCATCATTAAGCAATCCAGGAATGGCTCTACAGTATAGGTCAGCCATTCCCCTTCATTAATTTCAGCCAATTTGAGGGCTGCTGCATCCACTCTTCAGGCATCACGCCAACCTGTTGTCGGTATCCATTTTCCTCTCTTCATGCATGACATATCAGGCTGGAGAGAGGTGGTTTTCTTCTTACTTTGAAAGCAGAGAAAAAGAGTTTGGCACAAGGCAGGAATCTACCTGCCATGAGACAGAGGAAAAAGGAGGGAAGGGAAATGCATGTTATGCTCAAGAGAAATTAATTAAATAGCAATGAACAGGGGTTTGCAGGTGAGACAAGGGCCATGCAAGTCCATGGCATTTAGAGGTAAGGAGAAGTTTCCAGAATGGCCACATCCCTATCCTCCTGCTATGCACAGCAATAGATAGGGATGTCACCAAGGAATGGGGATATTTCTTTGCTCAGTGCGTTCTCCCAGTCCTCACCTGCACAGGCTCTCCATCAGCAAAATGTCAACACCGACCTCAACTCCCCACAGGCCAATGGTGAAGATGTCAACCTAAAACTAGTTTCCTGCTACCACATGTAAGGTGGGGGTTGGGAGGCTCCAGAGGGCAATAGTGACCCTCTCCTCTATGAAGATGAGTGTACCAAATCTCCCAAAACTGCTCTGCATCTTCTAAAGTTCCAGAGCCATGCAGGCTGCTGCAGGTCCATAGGACTAAATGCTCATCCTCCTGGCATGCAACTTCCTCCCATTATGGAGGCAATGAACTAGGCTACTATCTATGAGCAAGAGCTGTGAGAAATATCCCTTGCAAGCATGCTTTCCATTTCCTGCAGGTCAGGGACTGAAAGTGTGTGAAGGCAGTGGTGTGTGTGAAGACAGACATGCTGAGAGGCCTTAGCTTGTCTGTGATCTTACACAACCTATCCATTTGCAGTCCTGCTCTAATCCTTTCCATGCTACTCTTGGACGCACGTGAATTTCAAGTTCTGGGATATTATAAACATGTCCTACAAGTCTCTGTCAAACATTTTTTACAGCTACTCTATATAAACCCAATCTTTGACTCTCATAAAAGTAGCCTATATTTGCACCCTCACTCTCCTTCTCTTACTTCCCCATCTGTTGTGAAACCCAAGAGGCTAAGACTGGGGTTGGGGAGCATTTTTCTATTGACACCAAAGCCTATGTTACTGTTTCAGAAGCCCCAAGCTGGTATAGTTATGGTTTTGGCACAACTAATAAAATACCAAGTACAGTGTTGAAGGCCAAGATGAGGGCCATACATACAGAAGCGGAGGGCAGATCACGAGAGGCATCCGTCTGGTTCAGCCTCCTTGCTTTTGCAGATGTATAGGGTGTGAGCTCAAAAGCGGTGTAATGTTTTTTCATGGTTGGGTATCCACTTGCACCTGACAGGCAAGTGGTGAGACTGAGAATAACCTTCCCATGTGTTGCTGGAAACTGAGCATCCCAAACAACTTCTCTTCTGGAAGCTAGGATGAATGGAGTACAGACAACAGCTATCCCAGTTATCTTCTGGACCAGGGCTGTGGAGAAAAGTGATGCCAGAGAGCTGGAACAGACCTTCTTCAAAAGGAAAATAATGGAAAGGGCACTTCACGGAAAAAAGTCTTTTCCAGAGGAAAAGAATGAGGTGGAAAATTCCAAGCAGTTCTACTCTTTTTACTTGTCATCTTTGTTCTGCTGGTTCATTTGTGAGTTATTTTTCTTTTCTATATGCACTTTGCTGTTTCTGACTCCTTAAAGTCTCTCCCTCTGTTCTGCTGTGCAAAGCATCAGGGATGCATGGCAAGTGGATTATCCTCATGAAGTTGCTACCATAACATTGAGATTCAGGCATTTTCTTTATCATTAGCCTAACAAAGCATATAGAGTTGTAGCTAACTGGAAAGATACAGTACATTATTATTGTTATTATTTCGATTTTTGAAAACCAGGACACTGTGGTGTGGGGAGGGAATGGGCTGCATGAGTGCGTAGACAGACAGTCATTTAATCTGAAATGGAGAGCAAAACGTAATTGGTAGGCTTAGACTCATTAGTATGCTGCAGCCTGGATCTATGATTCCTATTAGAAAAAATATTAAAGGACCACTGTTCAGGGAATTGAAGGTGGCACAAACAATTTAGTGGAGTTTTTCATCAATATCTTGCAGAGGGGTTGCACCTTTTTGACTTTTAAGACTAGAATGCGACATTTAAGGAGAATGTAGTCCATCAGCTGTACTTGCAACATAGCACGTCATCCTTTGAAACAGAAAACTTTTGAAAACAGAATAATTTCTTCGTTAGTCTTCAGTCTGTATCCTTGGGCTGGAATAGTTATTTGGGCTTTTGTTTTTCTGTGGCTTATGTGCACCAAAGTAAAACACAAACAAAACAAAAAGCCAAAGGGAAAATGCCATTCATGTTCTTACGATCAGACAGAAAAAAACAAAAAATGAAAAAATCAAGATGCATATGTTTCTTTTATACACTTCTAAACAAAAAATAGGGTGAATGATAATGTTTTCGTTAAGACAGTGATGCAAAGAAAACTGTTAGGCTTTGGACAAAATTAAACTCTTTTCTTTATAAAAATATTAAGTATTTAAAAGAACTTAATTCTTTATTTATTATTTACAGTCAATAGTTCCATTTTTAATTGTGACTGAATTAAATTAGATTTGTTGCTAGACTGATAAGCCTTTTAACATGAGATATTTTCTCAGCTTACTAGAAATGATCTTAAACTCCCTGCTTTCGTGAAAAAAATAAACCTATATAAAACTTTACGTATATGACAGTAGTGGAGATACACAGTACTCAAGCACTTCATTGAACTGGTGTTATGAAGTGGGTTTGTTTTAATGCACCAAAGTATGATTTAAAAGAAAGCAAATGAAAATATTCTGTATTAAGTCCTCAAAGACAGAACGTACCCATGTCAAAAGTCACAGTTCAGAAACTCTAAAAGGATGGTCTATTTTCTTCTCTATTAATTACTTACATGTTTTAATGATCGATTTTATTTGGAAGAAACCCCTTCCAATTTTCCAAAACTATCACATATGCAGTTGCTAAAATATGGTTTAGAAACCCTCACAAAAGCAAAAACTACAGAATCACACTAATTCCTTTCTAATACAGAGATGCCAGCAGAGACATTTTAATGTATTACATTTAATCACAGTATTGTAATCCATTCACCTAGAAATTCATTAATCATAATTCATGCTGCAAGAAAGCTTATTAAAGTATAGTGACAGTGGGCAAGCAGATCTGCGTTCACAGCAGTGTTATTTAAACAACTGTATACACTTGTAGTTATGCAATTAACCTGCAGTAATAATCTTTGTTACTACTATTATACATACCTCATCTGGAAGATGGCCTAAGCCGACAGTATAAATATCACTGAACTAATGGTTTTACCTTGGTTGGTACACTATTTCTCCCCTGTAAATTGAACAGGCAACTTTTGGGGACCCCTGAACTCTTCATGTTTAGGCAGAGGTTTGGTCCCACTCATTTCGGACTCTAATCATGAGCCTGAAACAGAAGTGGTTAGAGCTCATGGGTCAGAGATTCAGATATGCTAGAAAGAAGGATACTTTTGCTTCTTTTGGTTTCTGTTTTTGATTTCATACGGATGAGGCTTCTATCTGACTATTTGGCTAAGATGAAAATGACAAATGTGAAAATTGTGAATAGTATTGTCATGTCATTAGGAACATTGTGAATTATTTATATATCATGCACAGGGTGCTAGACATTTTACATGCACATAATCAGACAACTCCCCATTGCTAAAGTCAGAAGTTGTTACTGAGGAGTTATTACTAATAAGTAAGAGGAGGCTGGGACAGGATACAAGCAAACAAACCCATGACTGAAATATTTGTTGTAAGTTCTGTAGTTTTTTTCTTTTTGTCTTTTCCATTATTCTCTCTCATTTCCCCATCCCGGGTAATTTCACAGCCAGCTGTGCCCATGACTGTCTCCATACTCAGTGAAAGCAGCAAGCAGATACCATAGCAGTGCGCTGCTGGTCCCAGATCTTTAAAGTGCTTTCAAGGCACTGAGGTTCTTCTGAGGTGTCCTATGGGATCATAAGTTTTTAACAAATGTCATTTTCTTGCCCAGGAGATGCTGAGCTAGTTCAGATCGTCGTGTTGAAGGCAGGAGCTAAGACTGCGCCTAGGGGATCCATGATCTCCACCACTTATTTCCAGCACTGAATCTCACAGCAGAGTCTAGAGGTACATCTTTATGGAGGGCTTACCACAACATCCAGCTCACACAAATGCTGGAACGGGCCTTCCTCTATGTGTCAATCATGCCAGCGTGGGCTAAGGCTGAAGTCCACCACAAGCAGGTCCTGTGAGCAGAGGAGATGTAACAATGCCCCTGGCATGCAAAAGTGGGGGTTGATACTCAGCTCTGGAGCCCTGAGGACCTGAGGTGCTCAGGTAGCTCCCAGCACTTGGGTGGGATCTGGTTACTCCAAGCTGAGAGAGCTGAGAGAAGGAGAACAAAAAGCTTGTTCCCTTAGTAGGGTGAAAAATTAGGCTTCTGACTCTCCCAGAACCTGTATGCTAGTAGGGCAATTGACATTTAGTTTATTTGCAGAGACAATCTTTTTGCTGCTGCTGGTTGATGGGGCACACTTCAAATGCTGCCTGTAGACCTGGAGGTGCTTTGTAATAGGTGACTACTGTAAAAAATGACAGAAAATTCATTTGCTGACAACTGTGAGTACAGAAGTCTTTAATGGAATAGCAGTTTCACAATATATTGCCTATCAAGTGATTCCTCCATGATTATTATTTACAGTCAAGGAAACCAGGATTCAGCATCCAGCCAAACATGGGAAGCGTTGTGCGATGTTGGTGAGAGGAGGGGGGAATTTGACATTTCAGGAGCATCAGGCTGCTGCAGCCTTGACCAGGAGGCAGTGTTGTAAGCCTGACAGCAAGGCAAATATGACATGCCAAAAGATGTAGGGTAGGTTGGCTTTTTCGCACCAGTGCACTACAAAAAGCCTTCCACAAATATAAGGACCAAAACTCTGTATATTATTTGAAAATCTGACAGATTCTGGCAATTTCAGTGTTGGCACAGGCACAGAGGTGACCCAGGTGTTGCACTTGCAGCAGAGATCCAGCCATTCCCAATATTTTCTCTGTGAAAGTTTGAGCAAATGACGGACCCTGGGGTACAACTGTCACGGCCCCGTGGGGCCAGGGGCTCTCCATGGGAAAGCCAGGGCCCATCCCACCGCTCCAGCCAGGAGCAGGGCAGCTGGGGGGGAACTAGGGCAACCCCAGCCCTGGCCATCGGGCACTTCCTTGAGGACAGATCAAGGCTGGGCCAGGTCATTAGCCTGTGGGTGAGGCTCAGGATCTGGGCTCACACACAGCCCCAGGATGGCCGCACAGGGCCACGGGGAACGGCCAAGGCCAGGCTGAGGAGTGGGCCAACAGGTGGGCCCAGCTCAGTGGTCCTGTGGCCAGGCAGGGCAGGGCTGTGGGGAGCTGGAGACCAGTCATGCTGTGGCTTCACTAAGGCAGGGCCTGGTAGCCCCGGCGGGCTGCCATGGAGTCCCGGGCCCTGGGCAGGATGGGGGTAACCCTGGGGTTCCAGACAGGGACAGTCAGTGCTGGGAGTGCCCTCAGTCACTCGCAGCTCTCTGTGTGTGCATTCAGACAAATGCAGNCTTCACTAAGGCAGGGCCTGGTGGCCCCGGCGGGCTGCCATGGAGTCCCGGGCCCTGGGCAGGATGGGGGTAACCCTGGGGTTCCAGACAGGGACAGTCAGTGCTGGGAGTGCCCTCAGTCACTCGCAGCTCTCTGTGTGTGCATTCAGACAAATGCAGGTGCACGTGTGTAAGCACCCAGTCTCCGGTTGCAAACCAGACCTGGGGAGTATGACTGTGAGCACTTACAAGTAATGATACGGTGGGAAAATCACCGTACGCTGCTATTTCATCCTGTCTCTCCTCCCTGGAAAGCATCTATTTTGACTGTGAGAGTAATATGTGTGCTTATGTTTGAAGGAAGAGACACCTTGAGTGTATGTGTGCTGTTTAGATAGTTTATACATAAAACTTGTGATTCAAGGAGCTGACTGTGTAGCTGAGATAGGCAGTACCAGAAAAAGCAGTATTAAACTGAGAGATGAGATAACATGCCATAATGCAAAGGGAGACAAGCAAAATCCTCTTGGCGAGTGTATACTGTGGGTGCAGATGTTGCAGTGTTAAACTTACACTTCCCAGGTTCCCTTGCATATGGGCTGATAGACAAGCCTGGCATTGCAGTGATAGCAGAGGTTGTCCAGGGAACGGAGCACTGTGCTGGTTGAGAGGACCTGAACCGTAACCACAAGACTACTGTGCCTGGCGGAAGAGAGAAGATATTGAAGCCTCAAAAAGTGCTGTTAGCAGAAGTTCAGGCATTTCAAATAGGAAAGGGAATAAGAACCGATAGTCGGTAAAATATTATGACTGCAAAGTTGCAGAGAGACGAGGGCTTTGGGCAGAGAGTAAAAATAGAAAGAGTCCAGAAGAGGAGTCTGAGACATCTGATACAGAGGGATCTCTCAGGGACTGAAGCAGAAGACTGCAGGTCCCTGGATGTCTGGCATAGAGACAGGAGAGAGTCACTTGCAAATGGTAGATTTTGCGGTTGGCTGTCAAAATGAGTGTTGTCTTTGCTAAAGAAGGAAAGTAGGAGTCAGTGAGAAAAAGGAAAGCTGCAGCAGATGTTGTTATGTGGATGACCTAGTAGCTAAGTACCTGAGGTACTGAGATACCTGAGGTATCCCAATAGAGGTGGGATACGAAAGAGGAAAAAAGAGGAAAATACACGAGGGGTACAGTCTCCCTCACTGAGAGGAGGGAGCAATGAGAACCAGCCTGGTGGAGCCTGCAGCTAAAACCAGAGCAGAGCACAGTAAGTCAGACAGGCTGGGAGAGCTGGCAAAAGAACATCAATGTATTTAAAATTTTAAGAAAAAAAAAAAGACAACTGTAACTGTGCTTTTGTCAGTTAATTTAACTGCTCACTTTTAATTATATTTTGTCGTCTGAAGTGAAATGTATTCCCTTGAAATATTTTATCCACATAGCTCTTAGCTTTTCTTGCAATTACATCACACCCATCCTCTTAAAGATTAACAAGCTTTAATGAACTCTGTTGTTGCTAATTCATCTCCCTTTTATTTTGACAGTGTGACTTTTGTTTACAATTAGTACAGCTAACGTTATGCAGGGTCATGTGGTTCGAAAGAAGAGGATTTCTATTCAACATGGTAAGAAAACAAATGAGTCCTTTCCTCTGGAGTGCTTGTTAGTTTTGTTTTGGTTTTAATGAAGAAAAATCTCCCAGAAAAAGATCTTCTGGTGGGACTTAATCAAACTTGAGCATCTGATTCCAAAAGATACTTTTGAAAACTCCCCTTTGCTGCAGCCTACCTCTGGAAGTACCTAAGCTTCATAGGTACTGCAAATTTTTGCCTAGTTTCTTAAGGAAATAAGATGTGATCATCAAGTATACATTTGTTTTACCTACATATTCTCTTCAAGTACATTTTGAACTCATTATTTACTTTCAACCAGATTTGAAAGTGGAATGACAGTCTTAAATATATTAAATTCCACGCTTTTTATGAAAATAAACAGCTGTGTAGAGAAGTAAGAATATAATTAGGGTGCCCACTATGAGAAAGCCTGCAGCATGAGCTTAATCCTTATTAGACGCTGAAGACTATGAGAGAGAGAAGGAGGGAGTAACAAATCCCAGCTGTGGTCTCAGAAATCTCCCGTCAGAACTTACATTCAGTCAGAGAGTGGATAATCCAAGAAAGAAACCAGCTTTTGGATGCATTGCTCACAGAATTTCTCCTTTCACTTATTTATTTTATTCATTTGGCTCTGAAAATGCCTCAAAACTCTTTGATCCCTATCAACTTCGCCCAGTTTTGAAACTGCTGAGCAGCCCATCCCCAACCTGAGATCAAACCCAGAGGAGACCTTCCCTCTGAAGAGTCATCTGTGGGCCAGCCTGACCAGCCTTCAGAGGCCATGGGCAGCCAGATCGGGCTCCCTGGCCAGGCCAGCCCAGCTGTGTCCTCCTTCAGAACAGCTCTGAGAGCACCTGCCTCTTATCTCCATTCATGTACAACCTCTGCTTGTGGTTCCTGTGCTCATCTGCCAAGTGGTCGACAACCACGGCTCAGTTCCACTTTGCCTTAGGGGCCCTCCCAAATCCTCTAACCTTCAGGCCCAGGACCGCTCTGGAGCAAGGACCGAGGTGCCTCTGAGGCTGTGCCAGTGTGCACTGAACAAGTTCAGAGATGATGTAGTACACTGTATGTGATGCTATAGACTGTACTCGTTCAGAGGTTCACTTGGGATGACAAACACTACACTTTGGTCCTTGTTATGCAGTTGTTGGATTAAACAGTGCTCTCAGAACCCAGGCCTCTCTTCTCACAGGTGAGTATCCTTTCCTTCAGCTATGGGGTTGATACTACTTTCAAGTTTGCTCTTTAAACATCCCTCATCAGCTCCTTCTTCCTGGTTCCTGTGCCTATCTTGCATTATTTTTATATAGTGGCACACCTTCAACACAGGGACTACTTAGCATCCTTTCTCAAGTTAGCCTACAGCTTCCTGGTTTTGTCTTTGTGTAAGGAGTAAGGAGAATAATAAATAGTAAGAATTATCTTGGCAGTGGGATGACATCAAGAACTGAGATGCTGCTCAGGCCTCGGGAAGAACGAAAGAGTACAGATGTTAAGGCTTCAGGAGAGAGTTCTGGTGGTGACTTCTGCCTGAGGGACAGGACTGGAGACTTATTGTTGTCGTTAGCTGCATGTGTCAACAAGCTCCAGGCAGCTTCCTGCCCAGCATGCTGGTTATTTCTGAGCCCATGTTGCATATGAGAATGCCTGTGTGATACACGGTTTTGTAGTGCCGCTGAAGACCAGGCTGGATGCGCTGTCAGTTGGGGAAATGGTGCTGTGTGTCATGTAGCTCAGGCATCGTTATTGCACAGGGCGCTCCGTGGCCATCTGAGTCTCTACTGTGCCATGTTGGACCTGGATCTGTTGTTTACCCTCTGCAGTGCAGAAGCACTGTAGCTAACGGCAATTTGCCTTCTTTCTCAAGGCTGCTTCAAATTCTGGAGATATCTGAGCAAAACTTTGCATGGCGTTGCCCTGCATGGCGATGACATACAAGATCACCTAGATCACCTATTCCAGCAATCTTTTAGGTTGCATGAGGGAACTGAAATCTCAGCAGGAGAAGGCAGCTGAGAGTTCAGTACTGTGGGGTCTGGCTTTTAGTCCATTTTATTTTGAACCTAACTTTTAGTCTTGGTCATTGACCATCTGTCTTTTCATGAATTATTTTGAGTGTTCTGAAACTCCATATTCTGTCAGTCTTTGTAGTTGCATAATGAGTTTAAACCTCCTGTAATTCAGCCTGAAGAACTATAGATTTTGCTTTGGGCTGCCTTCCATTTTCAGCAAGCCCAGTATCTGTGGCTAACTGATTGCTGCCTGCCTATTTGCATTTTTACCTCTGAATATAATCAAGTAGGTAACATGTTCTCACTCCTTTATTTTTTCTGCTGGTGTTCTGCATTCCCACACAGGGAGAAGTCTTTGCTCTAGTAGAAATGGTAACAGTGCGTCTTTCTCCCTGGCATGCTGCTGACTATTCAGGAAAGCATGGGTCATACAGCCCTATGCAATCACCTCATAGGTCACACACGTATAGAGGCTCTGCGAGCTGCTGAGCTCCTTTAGTTCCTGCAGGAGCCCTAGTGTTAAAATTTGACTAGGATGGGGAACCAGCACTTCAACAGAGAGCCCGAGGGTAAATAATAATCACAGAAGGAGCACAAGTATGTGGCTTTTCAAACCTCTTCTGGATAATGTGAGAGGCTGATGAATGTAATCTTTATCTCCTTAATGTTCAACTACCCTTGGCATAAAAATCTTCTCAGGCCCATGGCGTCATGGAGGTGTCTGACTCAGAACAGTGAATAGCATGAAAAATGTGATGTTCACAACTTCTTTTTTTATGCGTTCATGCAGAGGAGGTACCTTCAGATTCCTCTGTCAGCTGGTGAAACCAAAACATAAAAGAGTTCCCTTCTTTGATAAAGTCAAATATCAGACTCTTGAACCGAGATCAGGCTCCGCAGCAGAACATTTAGATGCAGGCACACACAACTTTGTTTGTTGTAAGTTTTCTCCCAGGAAAAAGGAAATGATCAGTGGTTTCAAACTGAGCATAGATTTTAATTGCTCAGTTATTTGCCAGGAGGTGGTAGTCACTAATATGTGACTGCACTGTACAAATTACTTCTGTAAAGTAAACTGATATTTTTACGGGAACGTGAATGAGATGCTCAAGCCGCATTTGAATAGAATTGGAGCAGCTGACTTCTTAAATCCCTTGTGAAAAACATGGGCATAGCCTATTACCGCTGTACCAGAGCATGTTGGGAACGCTAAGGATTGGGATTTTTTTCAGAACCTGAATACCGTTAAGTTTGAGCCATTTCCCATTCTGTGGCAGCAAAACAGATTAATTGTATCTTGGGTTCCATTTTCAGTATGTTTGTCACTGGATTGGGTGAATAGGATAGTAATCCTTCTATTCAGCTGAACTGCAGCTTACTGCATGACCTTTTCAACAAAAGTATTTTAATTAGCTGTATGTTCACCTTCTTCCTACTGCTAAAAGCAGGAAAAATGGATTATTGACAGTATGGAGTATTATATATTTAACCTTTTAGGCTGAGAATTTGGGCTGGAGTGAAACCAATCTGTAAGTATAGCTACCAATATTGTATAGGTCAAACTGTGGCTAATTCACAGCTTGATTATACACACTCAGGTGTATTTGGTGCACATCTCTGGAGCCACAAAACATCTGTGGTAATTAAATAGTCTTTGGAGTTTTCTGTTCTTCCCTGATTCTTCTCTTTCCCCTTTTCTATGTCAGCCTCAAGCTGCATCTGAAGGGCACAACAAGGGCCCCCGGTATGTGATTTGTGCAGGGGTGAGGCAATACTGAAACATTTGCTCATCTGCAAGGACGTCTAATTCCAGTCCATTGGTAATGTACAGCCAGGTCCAGGGCCAGCTTCTGGTCAGGGAGAGGGCTGGTTAGAGAGACAGTACTTCAGGACACACTCCAAACAGAACTAATTCATTTTTTACAAAACCAGGTGGGAATCCCAGAGGAGAGGCCATATTCTACTGCGCGAGCATTTGCCAACTGCTTCCTCTTCAATCTGCAGCTTTAAAAGGCTTCAAAGGCTTCTTGTTAAAATAAAAAGGATGTTGTTAGATCCCTACCCACCGATGTATTTTGTGTATTTGGCTATGGCTCTCTATAAATGCTACAGACATCCTCACCAGAGGGTAGCAGGTCTTACCCACCTCTGCTGCTCACCACAGCATCCTTCCGGAAGGGACCTAGGAGTGAATCACAGGCAGACAGGGACTCTTGCTAACATTTTTGCCCCAGAATGGCAATTTTGCCTTTGGGACATCACTCCACCTCTCTGACTTTCCCTCCCAGCTTTTATCTGCCTTGTCAATTCATAGCGTAGGCCCTTGCAGGAGGTGGATTGGCTTTATCTGTGTGTCTGCGTGCTGCCTGGCAAGACGTGACCATACCCGATATAGCTGGTGTGGTGCAAACACACTGTCAGTGCAAATCCAGCATAAAAAAGAGAGGAGGCCTGAGTGATTCGACCTCAACCAAAGGGAGACTTGATATGAAAAATACAGCATTACATGAGAGTTTTCTTCCTTCAGTCATCTGCGTTTCCACGGCTTGACCTAAGTTACTATACCAGAGCCCATACTGGCTGCTCAGAGGTTTGGTAACTGTGCTACGGCCGGGCTGAGCTGGGGGGAGAGCCGCCAGCCCACACACTGGGGCAGGCGGTACAGCCGTGGTGCTGCCTGCGGCCCTGGACAGCCACAGAAAATGAGGTGCTCGCAACCATGGTTGCTCAAAGCACAATTTGGACCCCAGTAGAGGGGATTGTGAATAGTCTCTGGTTTTCAGGAAACGTAAGTGACAAGCTATCAACCCCAGCAATTGGTTTCTATCAGCTTATATTGGTTACATTTTCAAAGCTATGTTCAAAAGGAAAAGGGCAGGAAACATAATGCTTCAATGATACTGCCATTTGCTAGATTCCCTTAATAAGCCAGCTGTGAATAGATGAAATTGCTTTGTGAACCTGCCACATGAAGCACACATTCCTTGTAGCTTTCTCATGCAGAGGAATAGCTGCTGAGTTTAGAAAATGCCCTGTGGATCAGCAGAGCAATTCTGCTGCCAATACTCCAACTTAAGGTAACTCCTTTGGAAGGGTGCAAAGGAGGAGTGCGTGCAATGAGGTCATTTTGACCTCTCTCTAGCCAGATGTATGCACCTATAGCAGCGATGAGGGCAAGAGGCTAACCCAGATAAGGGAGAACAAAATAAGTGCCAGTTTGATATACGAGTACATACCAAGCTTTAAGCCTGGCTCCTGCCCTTTCCTGTGTGTAATAAATGAAATGACCTTCCAGTTAAAGTGCAAGAGATTGGAAAAGACAAAGCAGAGCAGCGAGGCCCTTTTTCCCAGTGTATACTAGCATTAGAATTCTGCTCTCACACTCCTGCAAAGGAAAACTGTAGCTTGAAGAGAAAACAACATAGCATTAAGCCATCCTGGTGTCAAATATTGTAAAAGAAAACAGTTAACGACACTGCATTCTCATTACCAGCTTTGGGTATAATAGCCTCCCTCCCTCAATACCAAACAGAATTTCTTAGTGCTCTTTTGTGCTTAAGTCTCCAACTTGGCAATTCCACCCGGTCCACTGCTCATAAACTGTAACTCCTTTGTCATTCCCAGGTATTTTCTGTGGTTTTTGCTTTTATTGTGACTCGAAACTATTTTATGACCAAGTTCTATTGTTGTTCTGTGTACAGTGGGTAATGAAACACCTTTATCTGCATCTTTTGGTTCTTTCTTTTATTCTCCTAGCTTAATGACATTACTGTGAGCACCACTGGGACTGTTATGCAGATGTACTGCATACCAGAGAAGTTGCTGCCTCAGGATAAGCCATTACTTTTTGTTGCCCCCACAGGCCTGGGAAAGATAGCTATTACAAACAACTTCCTGCGACAGTTACCTCATGAAAAATATGTTGTATGTCAAATTAACTTCTCAGCACAGGCCTCAGCTAATCATACCCAGGACATGTTCCTAACGAAACTCGAAAGGTACCCAGAGTTTTAATTAAAATCAAATATGTAATTGCGCTTAGTTTACTCCACAGAGATTATCCACAAAATAATATGAAATGTTCTCCTTCCATTTCTGACAGAATAAATGAAAGCTGATTTGTTTCTCCATGTAATGTTTATTACCGGGGAAACTACACTTTAATTGATGTTGACAAATATTCTGATTTATAGGGGTATATAGAACAGAACATAGTTCAGAAAGCACGTCTACTTAACTTTACCTGCTTAGCTGGTTTTGCTTCAGGAGAATGAATCAGCTGCCTGTCCCTGGATATTCTTCAGCCTAAAGCATATTAAAGGGAATCACCGGATTGGGTCCCAACTAGTAAAGAGAGCCATCTGTTAGGGAAAGATCTGAGCAGTAGGCTATATACGGTACTCGCCAACACACAGAGGGCAAAAAGNTTACCAGGGAAACTACACTTTAATTGATGTTGACAAATATTCTGATTTATAGGGGTATATAGAACAGAACATAGTTCAGAAAGCACGTCTACTTAACTTTACCTGCTTAGCTGGTTTTGCTTCAGGAGAATGAATCAGCTGCCTGTCCCTGGATATTCTTCAGCCTAAAGCATATTAAAGGGAATCACCGGATTGGGTCCCAACTAGTAAAGAGAGCCATCTGTTAGGGAAAGATCTGAGCAGTAGGCTATATACGGTACTCGCCAACACACAGAGGGCAAAAAGATCGACTGGAAGAATGGCAGCATCCAGGGGATTATATCTAGAAAATGGTTAGCTCTCCAGCATCTAAATAATGCATTTTTAATTCATCACATGGCAGACAAGTCAAACATTAATTGGCATGATAAAAGGGAGCTCATACTGTATTCTGCACCTTTCAATACCGAGAGCCTTGCTTGCCAGCCAACCTAGACAAAACTTGGAACTTTGTATTTGCAAGCACCAGAAATGAGAACTTTTGGCAACATCATGCATAGATTAATGCAAAAATAAATAAATAATTAAAAGTGAGGAGAAAGTGCCGGAAGTGCGCAGTGCGGTCATGAGTCGTTATGAACATTATAGACGATATTTTTGGTATTAAAACTTACTGCAGTGATTGAAGCTTTCCTGAGCAAACAAAACTAAGAATTTGACTCAGCCATAACATAAATAGTTTAACTACTTAAAGAATATATTTCTATGCACACTGGAGTTTTATGAAAGCTATTATGAAAACTGACGGACTCTAGTGAATGGNTTTGGTATTAAAACTTACTGCAGAGATTGAAGCTTTCCTGAGCAAACAAAACTAAGAATTTGACTCAGCCATAACATAAATAGTTTAACTACTTAAAGAATATATTTCTATGCACACTGGAGTTTTATGAAAGCTATTATGAAAACTGACGGACTCTAGTGAATGGAGAAGTATATCCTATCAACAGTACAAAGGACTGGAAAATGCCATGACAGCTTCTGCTGAGGGGCTCACTGGTCATGACCATTTTCGTCTCTGGATAGTCAAGATAAAACCACTTGCTCAATATATTTTTGGTTTATATTTATATTTTTCTTTAAGGTGTGTTTCCAAACTTCTTTCATGCAAGAAAATGTTAAGGCAGTCTAGGCAGAAGTTTTGGAATAACTAGACATCCAAAAATGATCAATCCCAATCCTGGCAAAGTCACCATAAGCTTGTGCTCTCTGAGGTAGGCAGCTGCTAAAACTACTGTTTTAGCCCACACTAAAATAGAAGCTTTCTCTCAAATAAGGAAAATTCTCAGGAGGGGACTGTTTTCAGTTTATATAAAGCACGTATGCAACACCGCGAGAAAGTCAATCCAACTAGAGTTTATCTTATCTTAAACGAATAGTATGCAAAGACAGATTGACAAATCTTGAGATTGAAAAAAAAAAGCACCTAGTATGGATACATTAAAATAAGTTTTCCTCCCTTCCAGTACCTCTTCCCTGTGTCCTGTCCCCATGCTTCCCATCACACATACACATTGACTGCCGTGTTTGTGACCCAGCATGTTCCTAAGTAAGGGTGCTAATGAGATGCATTACAGGGCTCTGGATAGGCTACCCCTGTGGGTCTGGTTATAAATATAGCACTGGAGCAGACTCTAGGAAAGTGCTACTTCAACACACAGATGGTCAAAATTTGCCAATTTTTGATTACTCGCATTTTGATTTTCCAGTTCATAAAAATTATTCGAAAAGTCCATCTGTTTGGGTGATGGATTGCAGTGGACTAGCTATGAAATGAGTGAGAACATGCAGATTATGAAAAATGTAATATATGTCTCGAAAAACTGTTAAATATTTTGAAACAAAAAGTGCCTTTCATGCTCTTTTTATATCTGCTTCTGAGCCAAAAGCTGCTGAAGCACCTGAAACATGGTGTTCCAAAATTGTACAGAAGAAATGTACTTTTTTTGAATGAGAAACACCAGCTACCCATCTTAGATAGTTCTATGGACTAGATGAGGTTTCTTCCCTGATTATGCCTGGCCGTAATCACTCCGGGTTATTTGTTAGAGGCCAGGATCTTAGTGGTAGCAAGTACAACTTGTAGCATATTTTCCAAGCGTTACTTTGGCCCCCTCAACTGAAGCAGATAACGAACATTTCAGAAACATTTACTCTGAGTGAATCTTTAATGTATGCATCTACAAGCACTTCCTGGGGAAGAAATCAAACTGTAGTACAGATGTTGCAGAGCTTCATTTTAAGGTTTTCTGTTGATCACAGAGACTTGTAAAAGCAAAGAACAGAGAAACTATTCTTGTAAGAAAGGTCATTGTTTGTATTTTATTAACTTTTTAATTGCTAAACATCTGCCACTAAATTGGCAGCCCCAGCACAAAGCATGTTGCATTTTATGTACAGATCAACACAACCTAGTGTAGTAAAAGCCAATGATGGAATGACACCTTGGTCCGCATGGTATAGGTGGATGTCATCTTGAGATGGGCGCTGTGAAAGTTAGATGTGTGGAAACGCAGGTAGCAATTTGAAAAACTCGACCTAGCTTCCACAGCCTAGAAGGCCGTGGGTGGTCTTGGCATTAGGGAAATCCCCAGAAAACATCTCCAATGCAGATGTTCATGGGTGAGGATGGAGGGGAGCCTGGGCAGGGTGCAGGGCTCTCCTGGGAGCACAAAAGTACTGGAGTAAGACCAAGGAAGCCAAATGGTCCATCCAGGCAGCCATCATCTGACACCAAGGAGGAAGGAGGTGGTGGCCCCAGAGGAGGGAGGAGGGGGGAGTCAGTCATACATGGTTTTCAGGCAGAGTGGAGGCAGCAGGAGGCTGTGACAGCAGTGCACAGTCTACCGTGCGTAACAAACACTGCCAAAATGTCTGATCAAAGAGGCGCTTAAGCTACATACAGCACAAGACAACTTTCTGGTCTATAAAGAAATCAGCTAAAGGAGAACCCATCCCAGATCTGTCAGAGTGATTCAGTCAGTGATTGTTTCAGTAGAGTATTTGATCAAATGACTCAAATTTCCAGGCATTTTGTCAACTGACTGAAAATGAACACCAGACGTCTGACTACATGCCCGAAGTCATGTACTGAATTAAGCAGTCAAATAAATAAGGGGACTAACGGTTAGTGCACAGTGTGCTCTCAAATATGAGATTTCTTTCATCCCCCAATGACAAAGATTGGACTGCTCTTCTTTGAACTGGTGGGGGAGGAAGGACACCCTGTACTCCTTTGCCTGTGTCTGCTTGGTTTGTAACTTGTTCAAACCCTCTGCTGAAGGGCAGTGAGGGGGAGGCACAGGCTGCAGTGTATGTTTTTCTGCGTCAGTCAAAATATTTCGGCCTGGAACACGAGATGGGGAAAGAGTCTCCTCAGGGGCTGGAGAAGTAACTTCATCTTCTTCCAAGGAGCTTTTCTTGTGCTGCCTCTCTTTCAGAGCAGATTGTATTTACCCACTTGCTGGAGCAAATGTGGGTTGAGTGATTTTTCATAGTTTGATTACAGCTTCTGTTTTGAAGTTTTTCGCCTGAGCTGTTTCACCATTCCTTGGTGACCACATTTAATTAATTCTTGAAGAAAAAGAGGGAGATCTTTGCCAAGTAACTTCTCTCACAGACGGGGTCTTTTCAGGGTGTACGCTTAGGCCCCTGAGTGGAAACTTAGCTGCTTGCAGCAATATTTTCCATCAGGGCATATAGGCAGGTTGCACTGTTAAGCACATCACTTCACGCCTGCTTGGGGAATGTGAAGTGCTGTACTGAAAGCCAAGGAGCGAACTAGCACTTTTCCATGCTTGTCTGCACAGCCCTCTGGTGAGCGAAGGGAACACCAGATCTGAGTCCTCCCTGGAGAGTTAGTGATTAACGCAAACCTTTCCTGTGTTTCCTCCAGGAGAGGGATGAAGAAAAGAGACTGTCCTTACCAGCATCGCTGGGCCCATCGGGCACTGATGGAGCTGATGCGTGCTGCTGGCCCAGAGGTGCAACCTTACGAGAGTTTAGAGAGAAGCTTCATGGCAGATTTCCCAACATGCAGTAATCCAAAAAGGTATTTTGTAAACTGAAAATGAAACGTATCTGTATTTGGGAGAAGGCTTTGCTTATCTAAACACATTCCTGTTGATTTGTTTTGTGCTCAGCTTCAAGCAGGAAACAGCTTGCAGGAACCCTCCAGACTCCCGATCCCTCTTTTCCTTCGATGCAAGGAAACCTCCTGAGAATCTGTGGCTGTCCAGCTGTTCCACATGGAGGAAAAATGACCTGCTCTGAGTACTGCAGGCGGTTCCCTTCATTGCCAGAGAGAAAGCCCTCACAAATTGCATCCTGTTGGTATTTCTGTAGGGCTCCCTCATCCAGAAGGTTTCAGAATGTATCTTACTCATCTAGATAAGTTACCACTTCCATTTATTCCAGGCCAGAGGCTTAAGTTAAAATGGAAATTAATGTGTTTGTTAACTTCCCTCTCATTTATGTTTGTTAGCTTTTCTCTTATGCACAGTGTATATTACAAAGAATTAAAAAATAATAATAGCTAATTGAGAACTGGCAGGAATTTTTAATGGATTTAATTTTTCTCTGTCATGCTTACATGTAATCTCTAACATTCAGTGTTTTATGGGCTTGTTATCACTCTAGTAGTGCTCGCAGAGTGTGCCTGCAGTGCTTGCAGAATAACTGCGGGAAATACAAGCTCCCCCAAGACCAACAGGTGCTGGTTCCCATTCCCAAGCCAAGCAGCACATGTCCTGTGTCTGGATGGCTGGTTTAGCATCATTCACATCACAGGGGTTTTTATCTTTCCCGCAACCACTTTGAGGGAAGGGAGCATTTAGTGGAATGACTTACATCACATAATCGGTAGGTGGCCTGCAAACATGCTCAGGCTCGGCCCTTGAACTGCCCTTGTTGTGCTGAAGCTGACAGACTCTGCATGCTTTTTGTCAAAATGAAAGGTGGCTGCCTTTCATTGTGTTGTGACATATTACATACGAAATTATGACATTATTACACATTAAATAGTAGAACCTGAATGCTGCCTACGTGGGTATGAGTGATGTACATGTCAGCTGCGCAGGGGATCAGGACTGGCTGGGGTTCATCACTCTCCCCACATAGGTCCTGCCGCTGCCTGGGGGGGATATTTAGGTTTCACCACTCAGCTTCTTTTTATAAAGCGTGTATCCGTTGTAATGCTCCAAAATAGTAAGGAGTGTTGGTCTGTGCAGTGCAAGAAGCACTGTTGCTATGGTAACCAGCCCTGTATCATTTTTTGTGTGTTTCTGTAATAAAAAACTCTCTCTATATATGTGCGTTACTTTTATTAGATTATTATATCTTCAGAAAGCATTGCTCAGCTTTTTCCCTCAGAATCAACAGTTTAATTTCAGACTGGGTCGGTACCAAAGTGATGATCATTATTATTCCAGATGCTTTTTTGGTGGCCTTTGTGAATTTACTGATGGTCCCAGCTCAATAGATAGTGACAGGTGTCTACACTATTAGTGTCTACTACAATTAGCACTAATTGGTACCTCTATTGGCAGCAGAGGTTGGCTAGGGATTTAATGGAGAAGAGAGACGAACATGCTCTCTCTGTGTTCTTCCCTTCTTTCCCCAAATATAGAGCAAAACACATCTGAAATAAGTCCTCATGGTCAAAGTAAAGAAGAGAGAAAGTTTCAGTATTTATTATTTGGTTTGTTCCTGAGCGGTGGCTTAATGGAAGCATTCAATCTCCGAGACTTCCAAGTTGGCACTTTTCAGGTGAAATTTTCATTACTAGCCTAATTTTTTCCAGGTGCACTTCTGCAGCTGTGATGTATTGTGCCATAATTTAGCACCTGCAGTTCTTTCTAACAGCAAGAATTTCCAACCAAGAAAACAAAGGTTGGGTCCAGCCTTGATTTAAATAAATAAAATTTTAAAAGTAACCCCGTCATGAGAAGAGCAACAACAAGCTGCTTTTAAAGAAGGTTTAATCAAGCAGAAGAGTTAGTGATACAATACTCTTTGCTAATAAGCATTAACAAACAGAGGAAGGAATCTTTGAGTATTGCATTTTAAAGGATTTTCTACAAGACTGTTCGTTTGTTTAATTGTTACTTCCCTTTGTAGAAAAATCTCCCCCATTTGTGAATTTGTTTCTTTTCTTCTTATGCCTGACAGAGAGCTCTAACCATGTTAAATTGTTCGCTTGTGATAGGGGCAAAGGGGGTTTTTATTTATGCGTGTGAAGTTAGTTGAAAGTCTTAGAAACGTGAAATTTATAGCAAGTTCAAAACAGGTGAATTACACTCCAACTAAGTGTTGGCAGCTCTTTATCTTTTCCTTGTTTTCCATATTTAATTCCACCCTTGAAAGATGGAATATGCATCATTTCCCTGTCGTCCCTCTCTGGTTCACATTGAGTGAAGTGTTTTGAATTAATTATGTTAAATTATTAATAGCTCAAGATTTGAAAACATTACAGGATTTGAGTAATGTTTTATCAGGCAGTAGCCGTATGATAATACTGATGTTTTCATACAGTAGAGTACACTTCCTGCTGATAGGTAAAACTTATGGCTATATGTTGGAAGCACTGAATTCAGTTCATTGCAAGGCATAATAAGGTAATGAAAGTTTAAGCTGAATATTAGGAAAAAAACCTCCTATTAATGAGTAGACTCCAGGAGAAACAATGAAAGCAGCATTTCTTAGGTAATGAAAAATGAATTGTACGGAAATATAGAATACAAAACAGCTCCGTATTCGTAAGGACTTGAATGACATAAGAAGCCCTTTCGGGCACCTAACTCATGTGATTCTCTGATAGAAAATATTCTCTGACATATCACCTATATCTGTCAGTAATTAACTGATGGCTAACTAACAGTTCGTTTGTCAGGGAAAAGGAAAAACACTGTTAACACTAGGCCCTCAAAACAAGACATTGAGCTGCTAGAATTCTTCTAGCGTAAAGGGCCAAATATAAAGTTTATCTTCTGTTAAATCTCCCTGACATTTTAACTAGGGCTATAAAATAAATGGTCATCTAAATCAAGCTGTATTAATTTCAAGTATTATTTTGAATCTGTTTTATGGCACTACAATCATCCAACAGCGTTTAAGGGAGAGGCGAGACAGCTGACAAAAGACCCGGGAATTAGTTCTATAATTATTTGCACAGGGAAAATGGCTTCTTTCCACATTCAGCTCACTATGTAGTTCTTGATACATTTCATCGGCCTCGTGTAATAAACCCTGTGGAGGAATTAAAGAGCCAGGAAATATAGGTTAGACTCACAAGACAGACGCTGGCACTTGGCGCTCATTTCAGCCCCCCCGTGTTTGCAGCCCGCTTCCCCTGCTCTGCCTCCAGCTCCCCAGCTGCCTGCTCTTCCCCGGGTGGCAGCAGAGGACCCGGGCTCGGGGCATTCCTCCACCTGGGCAGGGATTGATGCCATTTCTCAGGAGAGCTGTCCTACCCAAGTTTTTTCCTACCCATTTTCCTGGGCTTGGCACAGTTTCCATTTCTTGTACCAAGCAACAAGCTATTACATGGGCTGATGAGAAATGAGAGTGGAGCGGTGCCTAACTCTCCTTGAAAAAGTGGGATTTTTCGCCTTGCTGTCATGCCTGCAGTCTCCTGGTGGATAAGGTCCTTGGATGTTGGTGTTGGCAGGCGCTGGCTCTGAACCTGTTCTTCTCCCCATTGTATGGAGAAACCTCAAGCATCCAGCTTGAGGTTGTGGTTTCCTCAAGAAGGCAGAGTGCCTAAAAGCTGTGTGTGGCATAACCTAAATCTTCCCTGTGGATCTAGACCCATCTGAGTAACAAGCCTTAGTGTAAGAGACAAAATATGTATACATCTACCCTTATATATCTAACCATAAAGGGTTGTATTTCCTAAGGTATTTAGACATCTGTTGAGTCACGTAACTGCTAGAGTGATTTTCAAATGTATCTTAGTAGGTTTGACAGCCAGTTCTTGTTTCAAAGAGTTATTTAGACAGCCAGAAAGATTTTCAAAGCATTTATCTATTTCTCTGAGTATTGCACATCTACTGAAAACCCAGCCCACGATCTTTTGCAGGGAGAAGCATGATACTATTCATATGCATCTATAACATTAAAATACCAATTCACTGGCCATTTTATAATATATTCTATAAGCCTTGGCAATTTATTCTGAATTCAGTGCTTGCAAAGACTCCTGCAGGACTGGCCTTCGCTAAGATGATCTTCATCTTCTCCAAAAGAAGCAAATGCTTTACTCCTTCTCCAGCTAGTAGGTTTTCAGGTTGTTTCACCACTTTAATTCTTGGTAGCTCATATTTCAACACTGCCTCCTGTCTTTGCATTGCCAAGCCCTCCTGTCCCTTAGGTATGTAAGGCACTACCCACGGACCCAGCACAACAAATCCAGCTTGAGTAGAAGTAGAACTAATGTCTTACTTTTGACTCCTTAGCTTACCTAGTACCCACACCAGAGCACAGTACCCTTTTGCTGACAGCCCAACTAAGTACTTTTGAGGGGGAAAAAAAAGGGGGGAAATTCTTGCAAGGCCTATAATTAAAATTTGTGGTCATACTACATGTTGAAATGCAGGGTGTCATAGCTCAGCTCTCTTCCATTTATGTTGTTATTTCACAGTGTCACAAGTGTTCGTGGTGTAATCAGGATACAGACTGGCAGAACTGAAGCAATCTGCTCTGTAGTTGTCTTTAGTTCAAGTTCTCATTGTCTTGTAATTAGCTGGAGTGAATACGGCTCCCCAGCAGCACACTGCATGCAGTGACATGCTTTGGAACAACGCACAGGGCTGGAAATAAAAGCGTTTCGCTCAGGGTGCCAAAGTGCCTACTGTAGGTGCAACACCGAAATTCACTTATTACAATCCCTCTTGCCTAATTAATTCCATTGATAGCCATTCACGTTCATCAGAGTTTTGTTGACAGTCTTTAACAAAGATTTGTTCTTTGCTTTTCCTTTTTTTTTTTTTTGTTTAAACTGGAATAGTTTTATTAGCTTGTTTACTTCAGAGCAACGTGCCACCTTTGATTAAACTCCATGTGGGTTTATAACTATGTCCTCCCCATGTTTCTGTGACCTTTACGGCACATCTGATAAAAATAAAAGGTCATGGATTCCAAAAGAACTGGTTCTAATAATAATGTCAGGCAGGCTCCCCTGAAAGTGTGTGATTTCCCTTCCTTCTTTCTTCTCTTTTCTTCTCTTCCTCTCTCTCTTTTTTCTGCTGTTTCAAAGTAAAATGAAAATTAACATGAATAAAATTAATGGTTTAATTTTGCAGGAGAAAGAAGAGGGTTTACAGTGCTCCACTGGGGAAAAGGGCTTTTGTCTTTGTTGATGACCTAAACATGCCTGCCAAGGAGAAATATGGTGCCCAGCCTCCCATTGAACTGCTGCAGCAATGGATTGACCATGGCTACTGGTTTGACAGGTGCAATAAATATTAATTAGTGTGCTTGGCTACAGAGGAGTAATGATATACACTGTTTCTCTGAAGCGTTAAATTGTAGTGTTAGTCTTTTATAATTCCTCATCTTCTCAGTCACAACAGGAAAACACTCTGAGTTACACGGCTCCCTGTATAGGAAAAGGAATAAAGGCTTATATGTTGCAGTGAATTACAGGATGAGAAAGGCAAGCCTATAAGGGAGAGAGGCACCACATGCATTTTCGTGTTTTTGAGAAAAATATCATCAGTATTTAAGCCAGCACAAAACAGTTTCTAATAAATTTTTAGTTCTTGGCTGTTAAGGACTAAACCAAAATCATTTGTCTTTCAGCGAATGACTTTGAAGTTAAAATGCAGTTGAAGACGCTTTTCTAACACGCAGTCAGTGTTTAGAGGAAGAGTGTGTAATAGGCCCAGGGACTTTTCCGCATGATTCATGTTAATACTGGTTGTTAGAAAGACTTCAAATTCTCCCTTGTTTATGTCTCGTATGTCTCAATTCAAAAGAAGTTTCTATTGTTTAAGAGTAAGCCTAGTTAATCTGCAGCTTTAAAAAAATCTAAATTTGAACAGGAAAAGTAAAATGGCACCTAGTCATGGAGGCTCCATTACAATGCTCAGTGCCTAGACAAATGTAACCATACTTTATGATACACTTAATTATATACACCTAAAGTATAAAGTAGCTGCACTTCTACCAAAAGAATGGGCCATTAATTAAGAACTGGTACTTCTTGTATGTTTTATTATTATTATGGTTAACAATTATGCTTAAACCAGTCATTACGTACATTACTGTACTGAAGACCTTGTTTTCTAGTAATACTTGTTTAACATTGTATTGCAACTTTACACGGCAGTCTCAGCCCATGTTCTCTCTGTGCTTTTCAAAAGAGGCATGAAAGTTGGCAGGTAGTATCTGCCTTTCAATTGGAACTACCTTTCTCTTTACCCTTAATAAAACAAAATAAAGGCTTCAGCTTTTCTGTAGCACAATACAAAAGCAACGAAATAAAAGACGAGAAATGTGGGTGGTTTCAAGTCTGAGGTTTTCTCAAAACTACAGAATATTTCTTAATATTTTCAGAGTGAAATTGCACTAGAAGCTTAAAGTGTTAGGTAGAATCTTTTTATCATTTTACACTGGACTTGGGAAACAGTGATTGAAATGCGTGTAATTTTCCTGCTCCAAAATCCCTCATTTTCTAACGAATACAGCAGAGTTTCTTTCCTTTTAGGAACAGTAAGTCTTTTCATTGTCAGAAATGTTCATACTACCCTACCCTCTGTATCAACTGTGAGATGAAGGTTGGGAAGAAGCAGGTGGGGACAATGAGAAAATAAAATCATGCCATTTAAAATACAGAGGTTTCGCTCCTTTGTATACTCAGAATTACTTCTGCTTGTGGGTGCAGCTTGTCACTTGTCAGCCTGTCTGGATGAGCAATATACACAGAAAGAACTATTCAAGGAAGATGGTCTTCACTGGATAAACAACAAAGCATTAGTTACCTGGAAGGCAAGAAGACTGACATGTTTTTTCCCCCAATGACAGTCTATAACAAGCAAATATTTGCTGATAATGTCTGACAATATAGCCACAGGAAGAAGCAGCTGAGGTAATTCGAGGTAGTATCCTTTACTGTCAGAGGCATCCATGGCTTTCTAAGGTGATTAAACTGTTGGCAGCAAAGCTGTTGAGGATGCTAAATAGGAAAGATTTGCTAGTAAAAGACCCGGTACTGCCTCAGAGCCTGCTTTCTGTCACACTATCTGCGTGGTTACTGCAGACAATGAAAAAGGTTCCTGATTTGATGCAGATAAGAAGTCCCAAGGAAATCGTGCTCTTGCATTTGTGTTGTCTGTCAGCCCCTGCCCCCTGACAACTCATGAACAAGTTTTGACACAACTATTGCAGTCTCAGGGACATAAAAGCATCCTAAGCACACGAGGTGTGACCCCAGTGAGGGAAGGACAGGAGTGGTGCAGGAGCAGGCC
Organism: Steatornis caripensis; assembly: GCA_013398225.1. Lineage (NCBI taxonomy): Eukaryota > Metazoa > Chordata > Aves > Caprimulgiformes > Steatornithidae > Steatornis > Steatornis caripensis. The sequence goes on from VZSC01010778.1 coordinate 126,186, forward strand.
CAACATGCAGTGTGTGCAGGGGTATAGGGGTGGGAGGGCTGTGGGCAACATGTTAGGAAACCCGAAGCTGCAGTGCTATGTGAAGGGGTGAAAGCACCCTTCGTGTCCCAGTTCGTGAAACAAGTTATTTTTAATAATAAATAACCAAGAAAGCTTTGCAACTACTTGCCTGGACAATCTGCTTCATGACACATTTTCATTTCTCTACTCTAAGGCCTTCTATAAATTTCATTTCCCTAAAGGTCCCCTTCCAGACTGCTGGAACTCAATGTACCAAGCTCTACACTCAGACTATCCTGAACATGCCCAAACACCTGTGTTGGAGCGAAAAGCAGGCAGTGTAAACTCACTCATACCAGAATCACCCCACATGAAGGCTCCTCAAAGAATTCCCAGCTGGATGCAAGCAGCTCCATCGCCTTTGCACTAACCGAGCAGAGCAAAGGAGCAGGAGCCAGAAGCTAATATCTAATACCTCTGGAATAGCTCCATGTGGCAGAAAACCACAGCTGAGGGTCCTTTGGTGAAGCTCCCTTCACAGCATGAGGAACACAGCACACTTTAAAGGGGATCACAAACTGCCAGAAGGAAGTAACGAACAAGACTGACTTTCTTGCAACTAAAACTGTTATGACTTTTAATCTCCTTCATGGGAATTTGTTTAAAACCTTTTGCAAACCCACAAGGTCTACTTGTGTTTGCTCATCTAGGTTTATTTGTTCGCATCTGTGTGCATCGCTTTCAGGTCTACTGGGGGTATGTCTGGAATACGCTAATGAAATGCTTTGATGAACACATAGATGCCCTGTGCAAACGAGGTGTGGGAGGGGGACTCACAAGAGCACTAAAGAGGGAAGGAAGATCTAAGCTTAGTTTTGGAGCAGGAAGCCTCGCTGGCTGGAGCCGCACGTATCGCCAGCAGAAGACAGGTGTACTCCACAGGAGAAGCAGAATAAATCTGATTCTGAGCAGTATCATCATAATTTTGCATCCACAGCACGTTCATCCCCGTGTTCATTTGTGCATCTGTTGTATACTTGGATCTTTGTACTCCAGCAAGCCTTAAGTTATGTAAGCGGTTGCACGTCTACACCTAATAGACCATATGTTACAAAACGGCTTTGAGGTGGCAAAATAAGGATGGGCTCAACATGAAGTGGAAAGCTTAACTGTACTAGGAGTGGAGAAATGGAGGGGATGCGTAGCAATAAAAAGGAACAAATCCTGCCTGAAGATACGTACTGTGAGGCTGGTAGCTTTTCCCATGATGACACAACCCTGTTATTTCCTGATGCTAGGGGAAAAAGGAAAGAATTAACACTTGCATGCATCTCTCTTTCTCTCTCTTCCTCTCTCCCTTGTTTTCCTCCCCACCCGTGGGCATTGATTGCTTTATTTATCAATACTGTCCCTGAGGAAAGACTGTGTTAAAAGGTTAATTTTAAATGCAGTAAAGCTCAGCCTGATTTCTTTCAGAAACAGGTCCTACAGCCAGTGCTTGGCCAGACAGTCTTGTGTCCTCAGTTTGCATCACTTTAAAACTATGGCTTTTCAGTGGTGCAATTCTAGTGATCGATGAGAGACTTAGTGGATGTGTTTCTTAGATGGATCTCTCCCAATTTTGGAACGTTTTCGTTAAGCGAGACTTGGCCTTTGAACTTGATGTGAAGGAATGTGTAATTGGAGAATTTTATAAAGAAGGAGGAGATGTGTTCACTTGGCCCTTTGTAGATGATGTGGGTGGTTGAATTACTCGGCTGTTTAACTCAACCCATCTGAGATAGTTGTGTTCAGCACCAGGTACTGTAAAACCTGTGCTCTCTCCCAGGGCAGGCAAATGGATGAACAGCAGATCTTGCTGAGGATGAGCAAACAAAAGTACGTCAGCCGGGCAAAGACGACAGAAGGTTTTCCTTACCACTCTTCTTCCATCCAGGTATCTCATAAGACCCAGAAGATATTATACATTTGACAAAGGTCAGGATTCTGGCACATTTTCTGTAGTATTTTCTGTCCCTGTAAATATCACACAGGTTTCCTGGATTAAGCAAGAACCAGCTGCTTCATCTGTCCACTACTTGCTTCTAGACACTTAAAGGAGAAAGACACATGCACATATCTATCTATCTATCTATCTATCTATCTATCTATCTATCTATCTATCTATCTATCTATCTCTGTGTGTATGCATATATATGTATGCATGTATCAATATATATAAAAATAGTTAATATAATGTCATACAGATAGCAAGTAGACCTGTGGATGATTATGCCATTTTATGTAGATATGGACACAGTAGGGAAGCAGTCCATATGTGGGGCTTTAATTGTAACAGTTGTGTGTCAAATCAGCATCTTTTCTTTCATTTATTTCATTAGGAGAAGTCTCTGCGTCCTCCATGCCTATCGCTCAATAATCCTGTGGCTTTGGATGTTTGAACTCTGAAGACTGCAGAAAAGTCTAACCCAGATATTGCTGCAGGCTGTTCATTTTTGTAAAAGATGGAAAAATCCTAACCCACCAGCCATGCTGGATGAGGTCAAGAGGTCTAGAACGTTGCATTTAGCATTACAGACCTGCATAACTGTACTCTGAAGAGTCAGGCAGGTGCCACTTTGCGCTGCTGTCGGGGATGAGCCTAAGGGTTGACTGCCTGGACTGGCCCCACCGATGCTGTCTCGAAGTAGCTTGAAGCTACTGGAAGGGCAGGCACGGCAGGGCTTTGCATGGTCTTTGCGTGAGCTGCAAATCCTGCCTGAAAATCTGTGCAAATGCCTAGTTGTCTGTTTCAGTTTGTGGTCTGTGCTGTTTGTGTTGTTCCAGTTAAATAGTATTACCCATGTTAACTCATTTAGTATGGGTTCAAGCATATCTCTGGAGACTGTAGTCACAGCAGTGTCTGCGGAGCAGAGCAATCCTAAAGATGTACACTTCTAGAGCTTGGGGTTTCAGTTCTGGTAATGAACAGAAAAGGTCATGAGATGTGGAAAGCTTGGGTGAAGATTAGCTGACTTCTCTGCAGCTCCTCGTCTCCTACATCCTGTCTCTATACTCATTGCTCCTCTGTTCCTGCCCTGCCAATTTTTCCCTTTGCTTCCTTCTCAACCTGCTTTTTTCTAAAAATGAACACCCTTGAGTCACACTTCTTCAATTTTGTATATAACATTTCATATTCTTCTATCTCAGGTGGTTCTGAGAAGTCATAGACGTGTGAAAACAACAACATTTGGTCCCTGGCAATTGTCCCGACTTTTTCCAGACTGAACTCAGCCCAGAGTGTTAAATCCCCAACGTGGACAGAGAAAATGAGTTGAGGTACCTGCAAAACGACTGTTGCAAATAGTTTAGCTTCTCTGTAGGGCACAGAGAAGAGAAAACATCTTCGCCTTACTCCTCACGTGATAGATGGTATGAATCTTGCTACAGCAATAAAATCTTCTGGCAGCATCTGAAGCTGCATTACAGAGTGCATCATTTATTATTTCTTCATACAGTTGTACTTATCATGAGATTATAAAGTTAAATTTATGTATATCGTATCTTGAAAATTACCAGAGCCAACTGTGTGGGCTATTTATACTTGATCTATTAATGAGAGAACTCACTTGGCAGGCACAAAATAAGAAAAGAAAAATGTGTTTCAGTCCTTTCTTGGATTCTAGATTTTGAAGAATATTTACATGTAGAGAAGTTTCATAGCTTTAATGTTTTTAATCCTCCATCATCTAACGTGTCGTTTTAGAAGGGCAGGAGGGAAGAGAGTGCACTGTTCTTCTACTGATCGCTCCCTGACCGCTCCCCCCCCCCAAAAAAAAAAGCTGGCTCAAACTGTACACAGGACAGGAATGAAGAAGACAAGGTTCAGCTCAGAAATCCCTTTCTTTCTCTTCATTTGTACTTCATCATTGTCCTTGCAAAGTCTTTCTGTACATCACACAGAACACCTCTGAGAGGGAACAGTATAATGGAAACATATGCATGTCTGTGGAGTCCCAAACTGATGATGTACAGGAGGTTTGAATGTACTGTCCATCACTGCCTATCATGATAGAGTTTATATAGACCATACGAGGTTTACCTGTGTGTTTTTCTTCTGCCCCTCTTCTCAGTGGCCTTAACCGACACTAATCCTTCCCTACATGATGCAAGATGATGTTCTTTCTGTGCGATGTCCTTTCAGTAGCTAACACAGATTACAGGCAGTTACTGGCCCAAAGGGCCCATTTGTCCTTTGCGCATTCAGTGCAAAACTTCCCTTGGAGCCTAGGCAAGGATCCTAGCTGCATTTCTTTCTCCTCTTCTGTAGCTCTCAACGTTTCTGTAACGTATTATACCAACCACTCCCTGAATGATGGTTGCTTCCCACTAATATCTTACTGTCACTCCACGGTTTGAAAACACAGACTCCTGGAGGTCATCGATGAATGAACAGAGCTTAGAAGTTATGTACAAAATCCAGAATTATTGTTTCTGAAATGATGAGTTCAGAGGTGTTAGGCTAACATTTTGGGAGTGTTGCTATTTCTACTCCTTACGTCAGTGCTCTTGGAAAATAGCATATGCATTTAACAGATACTCCTAAAAAAACGAGACACACAAACAAGACCATATCTTTGCCCCTGTCACAATTATTTTAGTTCTATTACATTTTGAATCAGGGCCTTTTTTACCTTCTCCAATGTGTTTTTATCGTCAGCTTGGGAACATTTCAGATACAAAGAAGGGGAATGACTACGGAGAAATGTTGCACTTGATAATTTTCTGTTAAGTGAAGCATTCTTGGACAGAGGGTAGCCAGCTTAAAAAAGCCAGGCTACTTATAGCCTCATTAGATGGTGGGGGATTTGAATAAGCCTTCCTAGAGACGAAGGAGCCCAATGGGAAGCCATGAAAGACAGGTCTAATTCACAGCCCAAGAAGAGAAGGAGGCAGGAGGAGCCCCAAGGATGGAGGAGAAGATGCCTCCTGAATACTTTGAAAGAGTCTGACACTTTAGATTGGTAAGGAAACTGAATCAGGGAAAAGCACATAGGAGTTTGACTATTTTGCATGCATTTATTTATTTCTTACAGTCTTGATGTGTAAGAACAATGAAGTTAGAAGCCTCCGCAAACCCTGTTGGACTTTTTGATTATTACACATGTATGGAGAATTAAATGACAAAGCAAAGAGCCTGCAAGGCTTGAACACTGGTAAAATCTTGGGTTAAGCAGTAAAGAGGCTATCGGTGTCCCTGAGAGCATGGCAGTCACACTCTTGGTCCCTACCTCTGTAAGGGGCAAAAGAGAGCCTGTGTGGATGAAGCCAGCAAGGAATTAGAAGAAAGAGAGTTGCCAAGCGCAGTCAAAGCCAGAATCAACATTTCTATTCATTTTATTTGCAAATTCTCACCACCTGATAACAGTCATTTTCGGGGGAAGAATAGTTGTCCGACAAACACTGACAATTGGGAATCTTGTGTGTCAGTGAAGAAAGCAACATTGCACTCTCACTCCCATTCAGGTTTTGCTGCCCCTCTCTCGCTGCCCTCTGCTTCTTGCCCCTGTGGGCTCAGGAGACATTCAGACTGTCAGTGGCATCAGATATCACCGCATTTTGGATCACAGAGGCAACCCTTTGTCTTCTGCTTTTTTTCATGTGTGAACAGGGCTGTGCGATTCTCTCACAGCAAGCTATAAAGAAGCTGAACCACCAGATGGACTGATCTAGCCCCAGTCATGCTGCACTTTTCTATGGCTCAGGCTTCATCCACTTCTGCCCCCCATCCCGCTCCCCCCCTAAGGTAGTAAGTAGCTTTATGAACTGGAACAAAAATGCGATGAGGCTTTCAAGCCTTCTGACACTGCAGTCCGGGCTCTTTCCTTGCTCACTGCACGTTTTCAGTTGAAATGTAGCAGCAGTGTTTTGGAGAACAGAGTTTGAGATCTGTGACATGGACACATTTCAGTGACTTAAGACGGGCAACACATCGCTTCTGCAGTAGCAGGGAGAAGGGGCAACAAAAAGAAAGGTTGCTCTGAGCAGAGAGGAAAGAGAGAGTGAGGTGACAGAATTACCTCCAAGGCTGTTTAAACAAAATAAAAGAAGCAAGCAAAATAAAGCAAGGGAGAAGTACTGATTTTCAAGAGGGAGCCTGTGAATTTTTAGTAAACCAGGGACTAAGTCTCTCCTCTGTTAGTCTGGTGTAGCTGGGGGCGCTGATGATGGCCAAGGCACCTAAGCAAAGTTCCAGAGGAAGCAGTCAGCTCCAGCATACGAACAGAGGGAAAGGGGCCTGCTGGGCTAGTGCAAGCGCTGAGGAAATGTTGCATGTACGGACTGTCCCCTGCAAATATTACTGCGTGTTATGAAAGAATGGCCTTTTGGGGAAGAATAGTGCCCACCTCAGAGGATAAACCTGGGTAAAGAACATTCTCCTGTGGTGGTGGGTTTGCCGGTCTGGAGGCAGGCAAGAAGACTGGAGACAATTTATTCCTGTAGTGTTTTGCCTCTGCCTGATCGGCAGACCAGAGATTAGGCCTGTTCCACTAATTTCTCTGAGAATGCAAATCTTAATTTGCAGTTTGTTGAATCCTTAACTAAAGTCTGAGGTCATTATTTTAAACTCAGACTGTTAGAATAAACACTGTCAGGCATCCATTTGCTTTAGAGAATAGCTCTTCCTGACAGCAGTGGACATGCAAACAGTTACCTTTTAATACCAGGCTGTGAAAAGCTCACCCCCGCGCCCAGCCCCACTGCTTTCATTTGCAGTAAACAGCATAGCTTGTCCTTATTTTTTGCTATGACTCTATTCTGCTTTCTGAGGTGTGCTTAATAGCAGAGGGATAGCGTCGTGTACTTTATGCTGTCCGTTAAAGAAAGTCTGTGGAGGGTGCTCTCCCTCCGCGTTCATTGGGTTTGGGGGATTGGCAATGACATTAAAAAAAAATTAAGTCGTTTTTGGTTTTAATGTAGGGAGACAGAGGTGTGGTACAAATCAAGGACATGCTCTTGGTTGCTGCTACGGCCCCTCCTGGTGGTGGAAGACATAGGGAGACTCCTTGATCTCCCTGTCGTTTTCTGATGTCATCTCCACAGATTCCTTCCCTAATGAAAACCAGACGACTGTCTTTCCATGAAGAGATGACTGAGCATTTTGATGTGGATTTTGACACTTTTCTGAAATCATATCCAAGCTTACAAGTTTAGTAACTGTGTATCTTGTCTTCTCTGCCTATATTGACAGCACTATGAGCCAAAGCTTGTGCCAGTGATTTGCACCCCAAGGAAGTGAGCGGGATTTCTGCATGTGCCTAGAAGGAAGAAAACAGTACTATGATTATACCGTTTTTCCGATAAATATAACAGAAAGGTCTTATATTTATTCATTGAAATAATTTCTCATTGTTAACTATTTCCCACATCCAGGTCAGAAGCAAGGTCTGTTTAATGTGCTATTCTATATGTAAAAGTAACTAAAAGCAAGTGTTTTGATAGGAAGGGATAAGGCTTTCGCTGTAGGCAAATGCAGCGTGCCCTGCTAAGCTCTTAGCTGACTTGATATATAGCCCTGTTCAGGAAAAGGGAATTGTCACTAAATTGTTGTCTTATTTTACCCTTTAGTAGGAACAAAATTGGCCTATAAGAATGAAAAACTTTAATACATCTCTATTACAATACACTCTCCTAATTGGTATTGATCTTCCCTGTGGTACCTGAAATACAAGAAATTATTTCAGTGAGATTTGAGCTGACACAAATGGGAAATGGAGAGAAAGACTGGCACTGAAGAAGGTGGTGGGGACGGGAGGGGCCTGGCAGAACATATGGCTTCAGCAGCAGATAAAAAAAATGCTTTGTACAAGGTAAGCAAGTATAAAACAGTCTGAGATTGAAACTGAGATGATAAATAGATTTACCAGGGGAGAAATAGAATAAAATATGGAATAAGGAAAAAAATTTAAGAGTCTCTAAAGAGGAAGGACATCTTTTCAGTGAGCTAGCTAGGTGAACAAGCTTCAGGAATGGATTTAGTTGGGAATGTAGCCCATGTCCAGCAAGATCGGATGAGGTGCGACAACTCCCTGTTGGCAGGTCAGAGGCTCAGGAAAGCAGCCAGCGCCAAGAAACACCTCTGCAGGTGGCAATGTCCTACAAAGCGGCAGGGTTAAAGGAATTCATGAGCTTAGTCGAAGCACATATGTCTTGGGATTTTTGTTTCGTTTATTGCATCGTCTTCAGTTTACGAAGTTCAAATTATCCTAAACTTCATTGTGCCAAACAAGCAGAGACACTCTCTAATGCAAGTGATGCTTGACGACCCAATGGGCTGCAGACAAGATAATGTTGTTTGCTAATAATACAACCCCAAATGCATTTCTCTTGCAACAGAGCACCAGGTAAGTAATTAATTACAAAGTTGATAAATATGACTTTCTTGAAATGGAGAATAGCATTAGTTCTGAAAGATAAAGTTTGTAATTCATTGAAGATATTCGGCATTCTGTGGAAAGCTTGGTTAATCACAGTTTTTCAAAAGTCTAGTCCCATCCTTGTAAACAGAACAGAGTAATAATGAGGCTCTCTGTCACCGTGTCATAATAGAGCAAGGAGGGCAAAACTTCATTATAGTCTTTTTGACTCACCTTCCATCAATGTGAGCGAGATAAACACAGAGACCCAAAATATTCCATCAGTTTCCAGATGTGTAATTTAATTCCCTAGTGGAAAGTTCTTTCTTCTTCAGCAAGTGAGGGGGAAACCACTGGGACAGTATAACTCTGAAACCTGAGCAAACTGGGCTGTATATGCTTTTTCACAAAGTGCTATGCAGCTTTGAAATGCAAGTCTTAAACAACTTGAACGAGATGCATTTTTTCCCGTTTAACCTTATTTGCATGCATTCATCCGCATTGTTTTGCAGTTGTGCAGCTACTTGGAAGATGGCACACCGGCTGGAATAGAGGTGCTGAGTTGTGTCTCTGAAACCTTCCGGAGTTGAATTTGGGCACAGTCCAAAGCGACACAGAATAAATTCAATTCTCAGCCTTCATTCAGTAACCAACAACATTAGGACATGAGAGGTCTGAATTATTTCTCTTCTTTGCCAGGTAAAATTCAAACTCTAAATTATTTCTGACTGATGTGAATGTAAAGGGAGGGGATGCAATTTTAGCATGCACATTCAAAAAGGAGCAGTCATTTTTTGCAAAGAGTTCAAAATTATACAACTCGGTTTTTGTGGTGTTCCCAGGCTGCACTCAGTGAAGATGCTTTTTCAGGACCTAATTTTCATTTGCAAGACAAATGTGACACTGTACTTTGGGATATCATCTGGGCTCTAACTCTATTAGAGCATCTTTTTTTTTTTTTTTCCTTTTTTTCCCCCTAAAATCAATGCAATTCCTGGTTTTTCAAGTCCTTGTTTCCAGGCACTGACATCCATCCAACAGAGGAAGCACCAGTTTAATTAGCTGTGCTGGTTTTGGCTGGGATAGAGTTAATTTTGTTCATAGTAGTGAGTATGGGGCTATGCTTTGGATTTGTGCTGGAAACAGCATTGATGAGGCAGGGATATTTTCGTTACCGCTGAACAGTGCTCACACAGACTCAAAGCCTTTTCTGCTTCTCACACTGGCCCACCAGCGAGCAGGCTGGTGTTGCACAAGTAGCTGGGAGGGGACACAGCCAGGACAGCAGACCCTAACTGACCAAAGGGATATTCCATACCATATGGTGTCATGCTCAACATATAAAGCTGGGGGAAGAAGGAGGAAGGGGGGACATTCGGAGTGATGGTGTTTGTCTTCCCAAGTAACTGTTATACGTGACGAAGGCCTGCGTTCCTGGCGATGGCTGAACACCTGCCTGCCCACGGGAAGTGGTGAATTAATTCCTTGTGTTGCTTTGCTTGTGTACGCGTCTTTCGCTTTACCAAAACTTTATCTCAACTCATGAGTTTTCTCACTTACTCTTCTGATTCCCTCCCTCATCCCACCAGGGGGAAGTGAGTGAGCGGCTATGTGGGGCTTAGTTGCTGAATAGGGTTAAACCACGACATTAGCAAACCCAATTTCCAGCACTGCCAATGTTGCTGCTGGCTGCACAGATAAGGAGGTCATTATGGAAAAGCTATGCAAGCCTTTTCCCTTAAGAACTGGAGGAGGACAAAATGATTACAAATGGTACAAAAAGGAAACCTAGTGAGGAATCATTTTCAAGCCATTGTGTGGATTTGACAAAAAAAAAGGGAGAGGGGAACAAAAATATGAAGCATTACCCATTAAAACAAAAGGCACCTCCCAGGGTGCAGCCCAGTCCTGGGGTTCAGCTGCTACCCGTGAACAAGCAGAACCCCCTGAGCCAGTGCAACCTTGTATTGAATCTGGGGCCATCTGTCACCTCATTTATTAGAGCTGGTTAAAAAAAGATGAAATTCTTTGCAGAGTCCTGCTGGTGATTTTCGGCTTTTTTTTCAAGGAGGACTTAACTGCAAATCTTATTTAGCCAGGCTACAGATCTGCCATTCTCTGTCTACATGGTAATGAGGCAGTACACTGTCACCGTGTGCTGGAAAACCAAGCCAAGCCAAATGAAGTTTTGCACACTGCTTTGTTTTCTTCTTTCTAAAAAAGGTCTCTGGCATTGTTTTGACATGAAGTTGTACTCAAAGATTTGATGTCACTTAATATTTTTTCATGTTCAGGATTTACTTGCCTGCGTCTTTAAACTTGGGTTTATTCTTTCCATACGTCTGAAGAAGAAATTAAATACATCAAATATGTACTTAAATAAAATATATATATTTTTTATATATATATATATATCTCCTAAGAACTGTGGTTGCATGAAATTGAAAACTTTTAACAAGGCAAAATCTCTGGTCCTGAGTCCTACTGTGGAAATGAATAGGGAAACTTTTTCACATAGGAGCCCCAACACTGCAGGGAGAGAAACACTCTTATGTCAAAAGAGCCCTGTGGACACTCATCTTTGCTTGCCTGGCTTTTTTTGTGGTGCAGGCCACTGCACAAAATAACTTGAGTAGGAGAATAAGGCCCGGAGATAATAAGATGACTGCAAACGGCCAGCCATAAGGAAAAGTTAGGTTTTATTTGGACTTTCAGTCTTTCGGAAAAACCTTCCCTCCTGCTGATTAAAGGCTTATATTTCTGGCTTCTCTAGTGTATCTTTTCCAGTCTTTCCTGGCTGTAAAATCTGGTAGAACCCTTAAAAATACCTGGAAAACCTAAAATGAGAAGGAAAAATGGGGAAGATGCAAACAGGCACTTTGGTAATACAGAAAGCAACACCTAAGAACATTGAAAATAGCAGAGAAAGCCATGGATGAATTAAAAAGATAAAGCAGTCGTAACGTTAAATTTTTATTTCCTTTTATCATTTACTTCTTCACATTTATTCCCTTTCTCTTGTGTTTTGATCATATCCATGTTTATTCCTGTTGCCTGATCCAATTTATAGCTTCTCTGGCTTGATTGTCTAGAAATATGATCAAAGGGTAAATGTTTATAACTCCAGAAATTTTCCTTTTACACAAGTTTATCGCCCTGCTTTGAGGCCAAGGGCACAGGAAGTGCAGGCTACATCCAAGCCCACTTTATCACAGAAGGATTTCTAAGAATTGCACATGCTCATAAACAAGATTTGGCTGAACTCTTGACTGACAAGCTAGAGCTGCTGTTTGATGTCAGCGTATCCAGTTTCCTGCTGATAAACCTGAGCTCTAAAGTGGTGCTTTGAAACATCGGTATTGGTGTACTTCTAAATTTTTTTTTTTTTTTACATTTTTAAATTTTTAAAATCTCTTATTCTATTTCTTACCTTGTTTCTATTCCACAACAGTTTGGGGCAACAACATATATGAATGACCAAGCTGTGGCTGCTCTTTATGTACATCTTCTTACACCTTCCCCAGAAGCATACTTTCCGGGCAGCATGTTCAGTTTGAAATAGCTAAATGTAATCCATGTATTTTTGTGACTCTATAAAGATGTAAGCAGAAATTTGTGTTCCCAAGAAAAAGAAAAAAATAGATGATTGGTGGGTGGAAGAAGTTGCTTGTAAGGTGCTTCTTGTATTCCTGGATCTGAGCATACTTGAAGGGATGAAATTCCAGAGCGGTTTAGAGGCCCGTTAGGAGTTTTGTTTCACCAGCATACGGAGAACTGGGCTGCTGGTGTCTACTGCATTATGGTGTAGTTAAGACATGGTCAAAAGCAAGGAAGGTCAAGGTTGTGTACCTGGTCTTTCAGTCTTTATGCACCAACCCAACAGAAAGTAAGAACACCAGAAACAGCCTAGACTTGAACAAGCACGGCTGCTGCAGTGCGGGTAAATGTGAAAACACACACTTTTGTGCCAGCCAGCCTTGTTTCTCATCATTTCCTACTGCCAAACTCTTCATGCTTTCTTTGTAGGAAAGGGAACGGATGCAAGTGTGGAGCTCTGAATGAGTGCTAAGAAAGATTTTAAGAAATTCCGTCATAGCCTGAAAACATCTCAGATTCAGGAAATGCATCTGTATTTGAAAATTGTACAGTTACATGGATATTATTTAATATCTTGGAATTTGAAGACTGCAAGCTTGTTAAAAACACATGACATCAATGTATTATTTAGGAAGCAGTGCATCCCCTAGAGCACCCACCAGCTAACTTCCTAATAGGACTGAAAAATGTTGTGAGGAAGAGGACTACCCCAGCCCTCCACCCAAGGGACTAGCTCTTTGCTGAATGTGGACTTTCCAAGCTGCTTTTGGCTTGCATTTTTGCAATCATATCTAACTAGCCTCGTGATTTTTCTTTCTATAAGGCTGTCTTGTGAATCCTCTTTGTATCACATAAATGGCTAGTGTGAGGGGTTAGCTCTCACATACACTGTTTTGTTATTTTCCACCTCGTCTGAACTCTGCCATTTCAATGGACAGACAGCAGTAGAAGGTTTTTGATCAAACTGAAAATCCTTGCATTTAAGTGAAGTCTGTTTTGTGAAAGCTGAGGGAATAGGCTGAGGAGTTAATACACCCACTCATCATCTGATCTTGACACTGGCTCATACAAAAATACGAGTGAATAAAACAGCGTCGTTTTCTGCTAGTTTCTGGAGGTTTTGAGATCATGGGTCTTGGGATTTGCTTTGATGCTCTGACTGTCACTAGCATATTTGTGTAATTATCATACATATTATCGATTTTGAAAGATTCATATTCTTCGGGTTTTTTTATTGATTGTTAAGCGGTGATTTTACTGAAGGCAGAACGAGTACCCAAAGCTATTGAAGGAACATGAAAATTAGTGCAACTATGGGTACAGGAAGTCAGGTCTTTTGTGATAAAGTTGTAGAGAGTCAAAGCTGCTACAGAAGGAGGAACTTTCCTTCCAGACAGTGAGGGTGATGAGAAAATCAGCTAATGATTTCAGGCATTTCTTGAAAGCCTTGGAGCTTCTAACAGTAGAAATATTATGAAAGATGCACTGGCTCTTCTTCCTTTTGCTTGCTTGATTTTTAACTTCATGAGCCCAAAATATGTTCAGGTTAATGAAATTCTGCCCTTGGAACATACATTGTACAATGCAAACTCAAAATTGCTAATGGTAGTGTAGAAATAAGGTGTTCAGTCTAGCTGTAAGCTTAATTTCATTTCACAAGTGATTACTGCTAGTCTGCTCTCTAGTTTCTGAGACTGAAATAGTCATCCGTTCATTTAGCATATAATAATAAGCAAAGTCTGTGTTTGATGTTATTCAGAACTTGCTTTGAACTGTTAAATGGTCAGCAGTTACCATGCAACTGAAAGGTGATAACTTCCTTGTGATTCTTCTTTTAAAGGGAGAAAAATACTTTGGTTTTAACTTAGTGATGTTACTTGTGAAACATTCAGCTAAAGGTGCAAGCTATGAAATTCCCTCCCGTGCTGAGGACGAAGAGTCAACAAACACCACAACCACGCAGCCTCTTTCAGTCACACGTGAAACAAAGCCTCTCCATCTCTGTCTAGAGGATGTCTTCAGTGGTTAAAATAGGTGAAAATAGGAGAAAGAGTTCATCTCATTTTTGGTAGTCCTGGCAGTGGAGCTCAGCATCATGCAATGAAGCAGGAAGAGACCAGCAACATGAGAAAAAAATACATCTGAAGAGAATTTGTGTCTTCAGGCAAAGTCATTGCCAAGAAATGAAAGCAGGCATGTGCACTTTGCAAAAGTCCAGAGGGCACCTTTTGATGAATGAATAATGGGGCAACGTCAAAAGTAGATTCCTGGAAATTATGGAACACCTGATGCAGACTCCTGCATTTTGGAGATTTCATGACATTCAAGAAAGATTTTGTATGAAAAGGGCGTTGACACCATATTCATAACTCACCAGCGATGAGCTGTGTTCTACAAAGCAAACATACCGAAGCTAGTGGGCCCTCAGCTTGCCATCAGAATTGTTCGGTGGCAGGTTATAGAATTACAACAATTTGGAAGGGACCTTCAAAGATCATGTAGTCCAACCTCCCTGCCATGGGCAGGGACATGTTTCACTAAATTAGGTTGCTCAAAGCCCTGTCCAGCTTGGCTTTGAACACTTCCGGGAATGAGACAGGCACAACTTTTCTGGACCTCATGTTCCATTGTCTCACCACTCTCATCATAAAAAATTTCTTCCTTATATCCAATCTAAATCTACCCGCTTTTGGTTTAAAACTATTGTCGCTTGTCCTGTCACTGCAAGTCCAGGCCAAAAGTCTTTCTCCATGTTTTCTATAAGCCCCCTACGTATACTGAAAAGCAGCAATAAGGTCTGCCCAGGGCCTTCTCTTCCCCAAACTGAACACCACCAACACTCTCAGCCTTTCTGCATAGCAGAGATGTTCCATCCCTCTCATTATTTCTGTGGCTCTCCTCTGGACTCACTCCAGCAGATCCATGTCTTTCATGTAATGAGGACCCCAGAACTGAAAGCAGCACTCATGGTAGAGTCTCGCCAAAGCAGAGCAGAGGGGCAGAATCACCTCCCTTGGCCTGCTGGCCAGACTTCTTTTGATGCAGCCCAAGATACAGTTGGCTTCCTGGGTTGCAAGTGTACATTGCCGGCTCATACCAGCAATATTAGCAATGGAGAATACGTTGTGAATCGGGGTTTTTTGGGGGGGGGGGTTTGAGCTTTAAATGGGCATATTCCCTGAATTTTTTTTTCTCTGATATTTTATTTTCTCCCTTCCTTCAAATCTTGCTTCTTTTCTACCTCTGATTTTTCCTCTCCATTCATCACCTCTCCAACAACCTAGTCTCCTTTAAAGAATGTGATCTTATTTCTTCTGCTTCTAAGGTGTAGCAGCATTTTGTGATTGTAATGGAAGCATTTCCCTGCAATGGAAACTTGACAGATACGGGCAGACTGAGCTGCAGATATACACAGATACAGCTGTTGCTCATCCTAGTGGCTTGATGAGCTGTCCTAGGTGGTAGCTTTAGGATTATGTATCACTGCAACTTTTTGGCAAGACGATGACTTTATGACAATGATGCCACTCTTCTACTTGTGCTTTAAGTCCTTTGTCTCATCCAGGATACAGCGGAAACAGGGTGGACCTGTGACTGGAGATCCACCACAACTATTGCCACACATATTAAAGGTTACCACCATTCTCTAAGAAGGCAGTCCTTTGAGGTTAACTGTAGTCTTAGCTGTGTTGTCAACTTGATGGCTAGGTAATAGTGACAGTGAAATTCCCTGGGAGTCCATCACTGGATTCTTGAGACCTACTGGAGGGTGCTCAGTCACCCATGCAACCATTGAACTAGGAGGACAACTCAGCTCATCTAGCAAAGTCACACAGGGCAAACGTGGTAAGGCGTGCAGTAAGGCCTAGCAGGGAGCATTCAGCTTTTGAAGTGCTAATGAAAAGTCAAGTCAATCTTATCTGTCCATGGGTAGATATGCCTTGTCTCACACAGAGCTGCTTGTCCTTATCTTTGGAGTGTACTAGGCAGGCCTTAGAAATGGTCTTTGAAGCCTGCCCAGGATGTGGTAACTGTCTCCAAAGGAGTATCTCAGATTCAATGGCTCAGATGAAATCACTTGTTTTTCTTCAATTTTCTGGAAAGGAAAAAAAAAAAAAGTAAGAAAAAGTGTTCTGAAAACCCCACATAAAATGTCTCTGAAACATAGTGCGGAAGTATTGAAAAAGAAATAAGACACCAAAAACTGAAGCTGGATACAAAACCAGTCAAGCAGAGTCGGAAGGGCCTGTCTCGCTATGCCAGCAGAGCAGAAAAGGCTGCCAGTGGGGCACGTGGTCCTGCCAGGGCAACGCCATTGATGTACGTCAATGCTGCAAAATGGCAAGGGGAATTACTGGAAATTGCATTGTTTTATTAAGAAATTTCACCCAACTTAATACAGTCTTATTTTTTAGAAGCAAATGAGTGGCTCCAGCCAAAGTTTTCCATTTTGCACATGTAAATGCACTGGCATTCACAAGCGTAAGGTTCATTTGCATGAGTTAGCTGGCAACATTCATGCTCCTGTGATTAAATTCTAGCTGTAAAACCCCTACCATTATAGTACACTATAGCTCATAATTGTGTCCGAGTGCACGTGTCAAGAGCTGTCTCAGGCATGTCCGTGTACTTTTCATCCTTTTATTGATTCCTTTGCACCTAAAAAGTCACAGCTGCTTCCATTTCAGGAGATGTACTGTAGTTCTTCTTTTGAAACAGTATGACACAGTTCAGTAGCTGGAATGTGCCGCAGAGCTGGGACTGCTAGATAGCTTGTTTTTAATTTTCTCCACAGGCAAGAGTAATGTGTAACTTCTCAGCAGAGTAACTGTCACAAAGAAAGAGGATAGAATAAAAGGCATATTTTGGCTCATGTCAAGATAAAACTGAACCGGGAAAAAAAAAAAATCTTTCTCGCAGTTCTGTCTTTATAACTCTGAAACTGAATTTTTACCAAGATTTCTGGTTCGAATGAGAAATCGGCCTCAGACACTCATTGGAGACACTGAGACAATTCAAACTTTCCCAGACTTTCAGTGTATTTCTTTCTAGTATTTTGATCCAAACATCTCTCTAATTAATACTGTAAAAAATTCCTGTAAAGAAACCACTGTCAGTAGAGAGTGCTGATGCAAGCATAGGGATGAACAGTTAATTGGGGAAAAACTTCATTACACTTCTACGTTTTACAAACTGGCTTTCACAAATATCTGGGTAGCAATCTTTGCACTCATGGGCAATGGCTGGGAGGGCACTCTGAAGCAATAGGAACTTGACCTCACTGCTTTTATTTGCTAAAAATGTTTAACAACTGCTTTTAGATATTCTGCTAACATTGGAAGTAGTGATTTCTTTTTAATTAAAATCTCCTAAAAACTGATGTGACAGGGTTCTCTGAAAAAAAAAGAAAAAAGAAAAAAGAAAAGAAAAGAACTGGCAAATTAATTAACTAAACTAGAAGGTCAGTTTTAAAATCCTGCTGCAGACTAATTAAATCCTAGACACTGACATTTTTGGTTAAAAATTGCAACCATAGTAATTAGTGTTGCAGGAAATTTCCATATGCCATTGTGCCAAATGAATGAGAGTATTTCATAATTGTTCCTGTAGGACTTCTTGCAAATAGCTGGGAGGGACATGATCCTATTGTAGGAAATACGCAAAGGCATCATAGTACTTTCATTCCTGTAATAGTGGCTCCCTAGGTCAGTTGTGTGAAGGAGGAAGAAGTCTGACAAATGTTAGGAATATTATAAATTATTATTATAGCAGTCTCTCCTTCTTGTTGCCGAACACTTTTATAAATATTGCTATTTAAAGAAACAACCACTACTTATATAAATAGGGCAAGCTATTAGTCAAAAGGCTGTGGATAAATGCATGCTGAATATGCAATTAAAAATCACCATAGTGAACAATTTTGTATGATAAAATAAAAGGTGCTGCTAATTATTTTATTTTATTTGCATATGTTTAAGCTAACTAAGCAGAGAGATTTCTTTTTTTTTTTTAATCATTAACTTTTTCAGGACTGCTAAGGATTTGTTAAATGTCAGGCAGTAAAATTAAAATGTCAGTATATGACAGAAGGGTCAAGTAGACTTAATAAACCTGAACTACATCATTCCACATTTATTTCCAGATTTTCTTTTTCTACCGGAAAATGTGGTAAAAATGTGAAATGTTTTTTGTACAGCCCGTGTGCCTTTTGGATACAATAGATTGAGTGAGTTATTCAGACCTTTCTTTTTTCAGAACATTGTGCAAATTTCACTCAAAGGGATAAAGACTGCTCCCATCTTGAGGGGCACTGGTACAAGATGATGATTTGGGTAGCTTTTTCTTTAATAAATCTGTCTCTTCAAAGAAAATTAAAATGTCAGAATAAGAAAATTACCAATTCACCCAATAATTAAAATGAGTAAAAGATAAATGACCGGTTCAGCTGAGAAGCAGAAAGAGAGTGCTGCTGTGCTGAGGGACCAGCCTGAAGGACTGGGCAGCCTGGCCTCATAGACCTTGCATGCGTGCCTGAAATGGTGCTCTCAGATGGGCCGGCTTCCTCCTCTTGTTCCAGGGCACTGCTCGTTCCTATTATGTCCTTTTATTCTCCACAAAAGTGTCATGATTAGCACTTGGAAAAATAGTTGACAGTCTTTCTCCTCTGTGGTCAGCTAAACTGCAAAATGCTTAGCAGTGCCGCACCATATGAGCGGGGAGAGGAACTTTCAAGAGTGTTTCCAAGCCCTGCTGGCCTAACGTCCTCAAGTCTCTGCAGTTAGTCTGCGGTTTCTTCTTTCAAAGACTAATGTGATGGTCTGTGACTGACTGCAGCAATCAAAGAGCATTCAGGTGCATGTAGAGAACGATTTTCTGGTTGATGTGTTCTTTCAGGTGAATTCATTCAGTAAAATGACATTTCATACTTCTCTTAGAAAATTTCGGTATTTTTTATTGTATTGCAGGTGGAGAACATGTCTTTAAAGCTATTGTTTCAAGCTCTATGCAAACTTAAGTCCTCTCATGGTAAAACTCGGGATGGGACTAGGGGATATAATCTGGGCTTATTACGGCACAAATTCAGACACTCTTGGTCTCATAAAATTGGTCACCTGTACAGTGACCAGAGGGCAGGTGTGTCCCAAATCCTCAGTACCCCAAGTTTTGCACAGGAACTTGAAGTCTTGGGGGATTCACACAAAGCCCGCTCCACAGGGTTGTCCAGTCCATGGTCTAGGAGCCATGCTAACAATCTTTCTATCCAGTCAATCTCCTCGGAACCTCAGAGTGGTTTGGCTTTGGGGATGTTCCTGCTAAGTGATGGGCTTCCTTGCAGAAATGAAGTTTGGGGTAAAAAAAAAGTGTGTTCCAGTGCTAAATACTGTACAAACATAGATCTAAGTAGAAATAAAAGTAGAAACATATGATCAAAACTCTTGTTTGAGCCCCTCATGAGCAATGTGACAAGCTCGGGCAAGTTTTACAAATATAATGATACCTGTTTTTTTCTGGATGCCTCAGCATTGGTTTTCTCTTGGGGGAACTTACTTCAGCAATGACTTCACCCATCACCCATGAGACACATGCCCATCATATCCTCTGCTAGGTCAGAAGGACATTATCCTTCCACAAAGCAAAAGATACACTAAGTTATAAGGAAATTTTGAGTGTTTTGCTCTTGTGGCACTGAAATGAACTGCTGATCACAATAAATCATGCAGTTTCAAAATAAGGTCATTATTTTTGTTTACACTGACAAGTTAACAGCTTTGTCCTCTTCCAGACATAACCCTCCAGGCTCTTTGAATGGTCAGGCAGAGAAGGGTCTATGCTTTCCCAACGTTCATCCTCAGAACTGGAGTCTGCATTTCTGTAAGGATTTCAAAATCTCAACAAAAAAGGGGCTTACAATCTGCAGGGGCACGGGAGTCCTGTATTCAGGACTGAACTTGTGATAACAGGTATTTGTCCAGTGGTTTCTGCCAACTTGATTTAGCTGTCTGTGTAGACATTGTCACTGGAATGCATTTGTGTCAGCCATTTAGGAATATTTGATTAGCGCACAGAGCAAGGAACTTATTTATAGATCTGCTGTACAACACTAGAATAGGTACCTCATATCTCTGGAGTTTATTTCCTCAGCCCTAAATGGCAATATTAATGCTAAGCCATCCCTGCATCATATACAGTATACAGTATCGTATACAGTAGTATAATGTATGATGAGGGTACCTACAATGTTTTCACAGGCTTCGAAGCTTGGGAAGAGAAGGGAATATCGTCAGAGGGCTTGTCATGTACAATTCGTCCTATTGCAGCTTTCAGAGCACCGCAGTATGTTTTCACAAATGACCTGTTTTTATAAAGCTGTCCAAAACCACTTTCAGCACAAGTGTATATCTAATGCAGACATGGTGGTATAGTTCTGGATTTTGAATGCATATTTAAAATTGAAACAGCCTGTCGATATCTTCAAATAACAGCATGATGCCGAATAATTTACATGGTGCCTCATGCAGGCAGTCATATAATCCAGCACCATGAAGCAGTGCATGCCACACACCGAGTACTAAGAAGTTACTTGTGCTCATAGCATGTTTGAGAGGAGAGAAGAGACTGGTAAACTCACCGAGCAGCAGTGCTTTTCTCGAGACAGAGTTCATCCTCTCTAAAGGCTTTGGAGTGGTTGAAGCTGAGCTAATCACCAAGAAACCCTCTAATCTCCATCATTACTTAGGTTTTTCATGTTAGGCATTGTGACAGTTTTTCCCCCTTGTCGTCAGGAGGAGAAAGCAGTGGTTGGCGCTCTCTGACGAGACCGGAGCTGTTTATGGCAGGCTGAGCTTTTCCAAGTTGTTATTCAGGAGCCATACGCAGCTGGTGAACGGACAGATGATCTCAAAGAGGTGTTGAGAAGGACCTGGCACAATGAGGGGGCTTACATCACGTTCCTCTCGGCTGATTGTCGAACAAAGGTAGACCCAGCCATTACCAAAATGTATTAATTTGTGGAGAAACACAAAAATAAACTGGCTACTTCGGGCACTAACTATTACAGGCAGAGAAATAATACAATAAATCACAGAAATGAAGAAATGTGGCAAGAGACACTGAAAACTGAGAGATATTTCGTGACTAAATTGCAGCATTAATAGTGTTTTGAAGCTTCACATTTAAATTGCCTATTTCTGACACTCAAAATGCACATTAGGAAAATGATGCTTATTTTATAGTTACTCATTAAAAGGAAGGGGATAAATAAGATGGAGTTTTAAACTATAAATCTCTTTCATAACGAACAACCAATAAGAAAGCGTGGGGCGGACAAATAAATGGATAGTGAAAGAATTATTTTTAAAATGCTTTTGCAATCTGGGGTATAAATAAGCAACTGTCTCATCTGATCTAGCATGAGTCATTTTTAGAAGATCTGAGTACTATCCTGAATGTGGGAGATATTCATATGTTATTTGATAATGAAGACGAACTAGAAATAATAGGAAAGGTTATTTCTTTTCCCTTGCAATAATTCAGGCATTGTGCAATTATACTATTTGTCTCTTCTTTACATGATCGCAATTCTACATGTATTTCCCCACCTACAGATATATCATCTTTCCCCAACTAACAAGGCATAACTTCGGATTACCTCGTATAGCCTGTATGACAAATTCAAGGGAAGAATCAGAAGGAACTTACACATCACCGTGACATTTAGTCTTATTGGAAAGGTCTTTCATGATCACCTGCGTAACTTTCCAGCACTCGTTAATGGCTGCTCGGTAGCCTGCTGCTGATCTACTATTTGCATAGCATCTGCATTTATCTAATCTTTATTTATTTTTTAAAGACTGCAAAGTTACAGTTCATTTGCGGTGCTTCAGGATTTGAGTATTAAACAAAAATGCAAATACAGCAGTAAGCCCTTAATGAGATGTATCCAGCTCATTTTTTTCAGCATTAACTCCATTCTTTATCTTGTTTGAGCATCCGCAGTATAAGCTATTCATCATCTCCAAAACTTCATTTTATTATATCATCAGCCACTGCAATATATTTTGCAAGTTTAAATTCTAATTTTATCCACAGTAAGAATAATAATGATGTTTTAAACCGGCATTTATTGTCCAAAGGAAAATAGCTCTAATACTGTAACAAACCATCTTTTCTTCTGCACCTTGGAGAGTTACCAAGTCAAAACACAATGATACACACTTCTGGCTTGGTGGTACTTGGTGGTACTGCTACTTTGCACTGACTTGAAAGATTATAAAGTCACCAGGTAAGGGAGATACTAGTTCCACACACTCGTGGCTATAAAAGGAGGTCTGCTTGAGGCAATTTAGATGCCCGGAGGGAAATTGCTACCTTTGGAAGTTTCTGAGCATACACCATATTTTAGTTCCTAATTTTAATCTTCTGAAGCAAATGGTATGAAATAAACTTTTGCCTCCAAGAAAAGGGAACACAATTCTCTGCTTAATGCTGTAGTGTGGACAGAAGCCTCGGGTTCGGGCCACCAGATCACTTGTGTTCCTGTGACAAAAGCTGTGTCTCTCCCCTGGAGCTCTTCTTAGCTTCCAGGTGTTTAGCAGCCCTTCCTCAGAGCCCTCGGAGACCTCCTTCACCTCCCTCACTTTTCCGCTGGATTGCCAGGGGTAAGGAGAAGGGATCAAAAGGAGCATGGCTTCCTCTCTCTTCAACACTAATATTTATTTTTTGTCTCTCCTGAAACGTTGACTGTCCTGGAGAGAACAGCCTGCAGTTCTGATCACCCATATATATGACTTGTCAGTACTGATAAGGATCACAACCTCTTCCCAGCACTGCCAACAGCACCCATCTTTTTTCATCCCCTTGAGAGCTGTGTGACAGTCATGGTACCCGTAAGGTAGTTTGCTGCCACTGCTGCAGACTCACCCGTGCCCAGAAGGATGATGACAAGTCTTTCATGTCTGGCTTGCTCAGCATTTCCTCTGTGATGATGTGGTCCGCAACAAGGACCATTAATCTCTCCACCAGCTTTGGGGCATCAGGTCTGTCTCTGAACATACTGATGGTCGTTTTTCTGCTGCTTTTTCCCCCCCAAATCAAAAATTAAAAACAAACTTCAGAGCCAAAAAATACCTGAGTGTTTCACAAATGCTTCTATTGCAGCAGTGACGCCAGTTAAGCTTCCATGCCAACATCAACTCCACTGTGAGCTACAGAAACCTTTATTTTTTTCCTTGGAAAATGTGCCCACTTTCATTAGGGTTCAGTTTTATCTTTATTTTTTTAAAAAATCCATCCTCCTTCCTCCTGTTTCCTCTATGTCTTGTGCTTTAATCCACAGGTTTGTACATACTGCAGTGTTGATGAACAGACTATGCAGTGTGGGGTGCTTATTGCTCTGCATGCCTCATAGCAAATTTCTGTTCACATTCGTTACAAGCAAAGGCTATAAGGCTCTATAGGTTTTTCTCGCAATTTTAAAACGTGTTCATATGAGTCACTGAATTTTATGCCCAGGTTGGCTTTTATTGTTAATGGGTTTATTTGGGCAACAGAGGCCAAAACTTTGTCACTGTGACAACTTTTATAGCATCTTT
>VZSC01010778.1:149873-217958 GCA_013398225.1 Steatornis caripensis
TGTATAGCATCTTTGGTGTCTTGCTTGGGAAAGAACAAGATTTTGCAATATAGGGCTGTTGGTCTTAAAAACCTCATGACAAATACTTCTTCAATGCATCAACTATAAAGCTGATAATATAATATATATGGTAATAATATAATAAATATTATAACATAAGTAATACAATAAACATGGTAATAGAATACGATTCGGGGGGTTTAATCATCTATATTTTCTTTGGATGCTACAATGTTTCTGAATTTTCACAGTTGAAAATTTTATAAGTGGTTTGTCTTTATTGTTAGTTCATTTGCACTAAAGAATCATCAGCTTCACAAACTTCTTTGTAGCTCCCAGTGGAACGAGTGCAATTATAAAGTTGTGCCAATTTGGCGTCTTAGCAGAAGGTATCTATTGGAAGAAAACAAATCTCTACATTAGATTCCATCATGAACAAACAAATCGTTTTAATTGGCTGTGTAATGAGATGGCCTTTTGCAAAGTACATCCTTGGAAAGTTCACTGTTAAAGTGGATCTCAAGTTCTGCACAGGATGAGCGTTGCAGCAAAACTAATTGTATGAAGTACAGCAAGGCTACGTTTCAGCTTTTGAAATGTAGATCATTCACGTATTTCTTTTTATTATCTGTTTAGCTAATTTTAATAATTTAACAGGCTCTGAAATCCCAGTATTTTACAACTTCATGTACTTGTTGTTTATTTGTTTAAGAGAAAATGGCAAAGTGTTATACTGCAGTTATAGGTCACCTTCATTTTAAAATATTTCATTGATTCTTAAAACATAACTGATTTTAAGCAGATAACTTCAGAGTTTCTAAGACATTATGTTTAGACTGTTTGTTTCTATTGCAACATTTTCTTTCTGTAGATGACTTCATTAACTGTGGAAACTGTTATCTTTCTAGAGCAGGGGCAGCTCTTACCTTTGAGATTATGGGGTCCATCCCCAAAATAACTTCATAACCATTTGAAAATCTTTCTTATTCCCCCCTTGTGGTGAGCATGGCTGATGCCCACGCCAGTACCCAGCCCACAGCACAACAGAGCAGATGTAGCAGCACACCCACAGTAGCAAATTCCCTGGCGATCCCCAAGGTCACAGCTGCGAAGTCCTCATCCACGGAGACACTTAAACAGATGTTGTTGGAAGTACATGAATGGTCCCAATAACACCAAAGAGAGTACGTGTGGACTTAAAGCTTAGCTTGAAGCTTTGCTGGTTCAGAAGCACATGGTGTCTGGGTTTGCTTTTTCAGCTGTAGCCTAAGTTGATGTCAACAACAAATTATTTTTCTATTAATATTTTAACGTAATGTCAGAAATGGGGTTGATTGCTTCGTACTGTTGCAGGAATTGGCCTGCAAAAAATCCTCACTACCTCAATCTGCATTAGGTAGCACCTTTTTAGTAGAAAAGTCAAAGATTAGATGGGCCGTAGAAATGAGAAACTTTTGCGCCTTCAAAGTTGCTCCAGGTCAGTTGACAGCGCGCTGACAGCTGGGTTGGCCTGGCTGCTGCCTTTGCTGCATTCCGCTGGTACCTTTGGTGTATTTCTTCTGCGGGATGGGGAAATGGGGGGAAGTCAGTGTTTCCATTGCAGTGTCTTTCAAAAGCACCGTGTTCAACAACTTTAAATATCTCTGAATTTTATTTCAAAAGTACCTGTTCTTGTGGTAATGAAATGCAGCACCCATCGTCATACTTAGCATTCAGCAGATGCTTGCCTTGACCTCGCCTCTCCAAGCATCCAAGGTTCGTTCCTCTCCTTTACATCCACCATGCGTCTCATAGTCTTTTGCAAAACCTCAGCTAAGCTTTTTGATTGACAAACGCATTCTTTTCCCTTCAGTAGTGGTTAGATACATGTATGAAGTTTGCATTAAAACTGAAAGTTTCTTTGAACCATATTGATATTGCGCTGCTGTATTGCTGCCAAAGCCGAGGCTGCGCCCCGCCTGATGCTGGCACGCAGGTGCCTGGGCCACCAGGACAGTTCTTGGCCCTGAAAGTTCCCTCTGCAGCAGCAGTCCCGGTTGCAGTCCCAGTATTTCAAAAGAGGCAGAAATCTAGGAATAGGTATCCCAATCTCCGTTTTGCATGAAATTGCTTCTACAGGGCGTTTGGACAGGTTTTCATGAATCGGTTATGTTTGAATTATTTACAGAATGTGCTAGCTTCAAAGAACCTAATTAGAGTGGCATGGTTTAGGACCTAAAAAAGCAAGCTCTGCTCCTGTAAGTAATTACTGCTCTAACGAACAAACACAGGAGAGTGAAATGCATAAACAGATTCTGTGGGATCAGGGCACAGAACATATTTTCCAGTCCAAGGATTTTGTCGGTGTAATGTCTATGAAATGCTACAAATATTTGTGGCAAAAGAAATAACAGTACTAAAACTTTATAGTGCAATATAATCTGTTCAACATCAAAGAGGTGAGTACAAATACAAAACCAGTATTTACTCACCTACATTGGAATTCAAATATTTGCGGAAAATACTATATTTGACTTTTACATCAAAATGGATCGTATTTAGCCTCTGTGCTGCTGACACACCTGTTATCTCAGGTTCTTTGTCTTCATTTCAGCAGTCACAAACTCTACCGTAAACCTCAAGGACTTTCATATTCCGTAATTCAATTTATAGCAGCTTCAGTTACCATAAGAAGCGTCCTTATAAAAATGACATCCAAACATTCCCTACATATTTCTGCATCATAAATTCCATATGAAATTCGCTCAGTTTTAAAGTCAGCTCAAGATTCTCTGATCAGGAGTGGAGATTCAGCCTGGTAGCTTCAAGTTAAACTGTGTTATTTCTGTACTTTATGTATCATCGCTGACTATAAAAATTGTAGAATAAGAACTTAACTGGAAATTCTCCAGGGAAGTGTTTGAGACAGAATGCAGTATGTTCGTGTGTAGCTATATTGCCTCTACTCTGGTGACAGAAAGAAAAATATGTTTTTTTCAGTAAACTGAATGCATATCTCTCAAAAGTCTCACAGGGAACGGTTATTTATAACACCGAGCTGCCATTTTAGGATGGGTACATTTTTTTTCTGACTGACACCAATAACAAAGATTCCAGGCAGCAAATCAGATCCCATAATGACTGTTTTACCACTTTCATCCTTGTCGGAGTTTTAGAAGGTAATCTTGAACTACTGTTGAGATACTAAGACTGAAATTTGGATCAATTCTGGTCATTAAAACCCTCTGGTTCTAAACATACTAGGTCTGTAAAATGTAGCCATATTGGGGATCAAAAAACCCTCCCCTGTGGACAGCTGTAAACCTGTTTACTTATTACTGCTCTTAAATCCCTGCAGGGTGAAAGAGAAATGAAAAATGTCGTAGCTCTCCCCCTTTTTTTTTTTTTATTTTTGGCGTATCTGACCTGTACCTCAGCCCTTCAGTTACGATTTTACTGTGCACTGTTTACTAAGCACAGGTAACCTCAGCCTACCTTGAATACTCGCAATCAAAATCAAAGGACCTTCTGTATGTTGGGGATGTTCTGTTATTAAACCCCAACATTATTAGTTTTTCTTTCCTTTTGACAACAGAAATTGAAATGTGTCAGTGAGAGAAACTCTTCAATTATCTGGATTTTTTTGAAGGGCAGATCTGAGCCTTCTGAACCTTATCCTATTTTTAACAGAGCTTGTTACAAATAGGGAAGAAGTGGCTTGGCTGCTTGCCAAATCCTCCAGATCCAACTTAAACACCCCTTCCCTCTCACTGGCTTTGTCTAGACTAGGATCCGTAGGGGGTTCGTTTGCAAATGTTTGCCAACCTTTTCTAACCTGTGTGAAAATTCAGGCACTTTTAAGGCAGATAGATTGCCTTTAATAAATACTGAGCCGACCTAGCTAAAACTTCGCAGAAGTCCATGGCCATGGTCAGCCATTGTAAGGGCATCAGGCATTACTGCCTGGCAGCTGCTTGTTCCTACGTTGCTGAAAGCACCACGTCAGAGGATTTTTCTCCTTCTGAGTGCGGCATCAGCTAAAGGCACCTATAAATGCTGTTCAAAATAAGCCAACAGATATTGCACTGAGGCAGACAGGAGCATCCACTGCATGTGACTCAAACAGGGAAAGAGCCTTTGTGTGGTGGCTGTTTGACCAGGCTACCAAAATCCCGGCAAGGGTTTTCTCTGAGGCAGAGCCTCAGGACGGTACCTGAACCAAATATTTGGGAAAGGAAAGCCCTGAAAGAACATTGTTGCACACATGTGCAGCTGGGGAGGAGGTTCAGAAAAAGCGCATGCGATGCTCTATCTTGCGACGTGCATGATCCTCAAGGATTCATTTAGGGACCCTTCATGCAGAGCCAGACTTTGGGTCTCCCTAAAGTCGTATTCAAAGCCTGCAGGTACCCAACTTGTAGAAATTGTAAATGTTGAGCTGAAGGTCAGTTTTCATGTTTTACTGTGAGTTTCTGGTCTTTCTCTTGAAAACACAGCCTAGTTATTAAATTCTTATCACAGGTGCTTGTTCCTAAACGTTAGAGGATGTTTATAGTCTCCATCCACTGCCATTGCCCTTAGGATCCCAGCATATA
Source organism: Steatornis caripensis (assembly GCA_013398225.1). Classification (NCBI taxonomy): domain Eukaryota; kingdom Metazoa; phylum Chordata; class Aves; order Caprimulgiformes; family Steatornithidae; genus Steatornis; species Steatornis caripensis. The sequence continues at coordinate 154,448 of VZSC01010778.1, forward strand.
GAAACAGGCTTTGTGAGGACAATGTATAAGGGTTTTCTTCCTTATGAAGAATCTCACTGATGTGAGCAAGGAGATGTTTATCATTGCCATGCAGAAACCCTCCTGCCAAAGAGAAAATTGCTTGCTGACTACCAAAGCCAGAGAAACAGAAAGAGATGGATCTGTGGAGGAGCGAACAAAGGGAAAGGGACAGACCAGTCCTGAGATAAATACCATTCTTTTCCATTGTGAAAGCCACACTCATTATTGTTGGAGTCCAATCAGTTACGTAGCAGGACATTTTCTTGACTAGCGTTTACCTGATTTTTAAAATACAACTTTCATTACATGTTAGAGCTCAAACAATATTCATAAACACAAGTATCTGCGTTGCTTCCCCTCTGACTTAACCTTCAAACTGGAACTGGAAATTAGGTTTTGTTCTTGTTGCTGTGTTTAATGTGACATAATGTTTGCAAATGATACTTGCTGGATTTGCTGAGGTGCAGAAGACTTGTTCTGCAAATCACACCTTCACTCCAGAATGGAATGAATGGGCCAAATGAAACGAGGGGGGGAAACTTTTGTTTCTCTGACAGAGATGATTGTCAATCCAACACGAAATTTTGGCTCATCCTCTGTTTTGAACAGGTGGACGGATTTTTTGAAGCCCTGCTGAGAAAAAATCTTACATGATTCTGACTCTTTACCTTGAATTAATTAAGAATTTTTTAAAACTTTGGAACATAAGGCTTGAGTTGCTAAGACACATGATTAAGACTTGAAATATTATACTTTTCTGCTTTGCAAATATATCTGAAAGGTTATCATCCTGTGAAGCATGCAGAGTCATCTTATAAAAATAAAATCTGAGGTGCATCCATAAAGATTTTTGGCCAAATCAAGACCTGATGTTTAACCAGGTGCAGTTTCCCCATTGTGTGGATGGAGTGTGCCATAAACCACAGCCTAGGGTTATTGACATTAAAAAGCAGGTGGAATAAGTTTATCCTGTTTTAATTGGACTATAATATTCTCTCATTAGAAAACAAAGCAGCCACCTTGGCATCACAGGCACAGAAATCATCAAGACTTTCTGCTGCCCAGAAAGGCTGGAAAGCTGCTGCTTTTTGTCTTTTCATGTCTTTTGATCAGGTGCTTAGAACAGAAAGTGCACATTTTGTTTCTTTCTCTCATACAGCTGGTGATTTTTAGCACAATTTTTCCATGGGCTGTGAAGCCTGAGCTCTTTTCTGGAAGAAAAGAGTTCACCATTGTTCCTCGGTGACTATTCAGGCATGTCTGCAGCTTGTGTTGCTGTACCCAGATTAGCTTGACCTGAGATACTGGGCAAATTCTTGAAATACCATGTACTCGTTCTCTGAATTAAGAATCCGCTAGTGGTGTTTAAATTATGTAAGGTTTTTTTTTTATGTACAGATATTTATGCTTTTTTGTACTGACGATATCTGAAAGGCAAGAAATGGTTTGAGTGCGAAGAATGTGACTGAGACTTGGGGGATCTGTCTCCATCTCGTCCCCACCACTACTCATTACTCATCTGACTTTTGAGCAAGTCATTTACATCTCTGCATCTGTTTCCCAGTGCACGTAAAGGAGATTTTACTGCTACTTCAGAATAGTTCATTAATAACACTAAAATTATTTCCTATCTTCACCTATATTATTCCATTGGGATACAGACTCTGTGCCTACACTGTAACTGGCAGGAGAAACCCTGTTATAATTGTGGCTCTTCAAGTGTTTGTAAGTATCCAATTAGTAAAAGCTGGTTTGCCTAAACTATCCTGCCCCGCACACGGATGTGGCACATGATATGGCAGTGAGACACCTGCGAAAGACCGTGATTCTCCAGCAGTCGCTCCTTATTCCTCTGCCTCTGTTCCATTTTCAACCTCCCTTCCAGTGGTAAGGAGGGACACAGCTCCTCCCATTTATAGCAAGTACCGGCTACAGACACAGACTGCGTACGTTTCCAGTTTCCATGCTGCAACAACCGTAATGAACAACCACTTCTCCTGACCTCTTGCGGTCCTGAGTGCTCTCCGCTCCGCATGAGGATGGAGGAAACTCGGTGTTTCTTTGGAGTCCTTCACCACCTTTCAGGTTTGGCCCCTCGGCAATTGATGTCTTGAAAGCTTGCTAGAAAATGTAATTCTTTAGCACTGCAGCACTTCTTCATTTAGTACTTTGCAAGTGAGTTGTAAAAATTTGCCCTGGAGACAGGGAAATGCAAATATAAATTAGATGGAGCACTAATAACATTACATTACAGAACAATGCAAACCGTTTTGGACACCCCACAGAGAAGAAATCCATGCATTCCTTTCTGAATCATCTTTATGGAAATTTCTGTAAACGTGCTGTTATTAAAAGAGAGTAGCAATTATTTCCTTCTTTGGTTCATCAGTTGCAGGGAGGGGGAGAATCGGCAGGGGAATTAATTTTGTTTTCTTCTCTCTTCTTCCCTTTTTCTTCCATACGCTTATCGGAGAGCTCTCACATGACAGGAACCGACAGCGTGGAAGCCTCCACTGGTAGAAGAGAGCAAGAAGGACGGGAGAAGTGGGCAACTTCATTACAGATGGAGCTCCATAGGTGGAAGTAGTTAAGAGAGTAGCAGAAGCGGACAAGGTTGCAGCTAACAAGGCTACTCAGGAAGCCAAAGCCATTAAGGTATGTTGACATAACATTTGCAAGCTTCACAGGGGCCATCATTATAAATTAGATTTAGTATTGATCAGACAGTTCAGCATCAGGGCTGGGAGAAAACTGGACACAGAGTTCTTTACAAAACTGGCACTTCAGATTCTGCCTTCTGATTAACACAGAAGAGCAGAAAACTCCCATCTCCTCACTGATGTCAAATGGTGTGACTGCTGTCCTCTTCCTGGGGGCAGTCAGAAAGTTGCAGTCATTTGGAGTTGGTATAATCCTTCAAAATTGCAGCTGCAGTCATAACAAGGACAGTTAAAATGTGCCTGTAAGATACACGTTAAATCCAACACGTCTGCAAATGCTAGCAACTCCTTGCTAATGAGGCCTACTGGAGATTTTGCAAGCGTATGATTCAGGATGAAAACCGGCTGGCTATGTGCTACAAGGTGTACCGGGGAAGGGATCCGGTGATTTAACACACAGGGAGAAAGCAGTTTGTGAGGCTCGTTAGATCAATGGGGATTCCAGCCTTATACCTCAAATTATATGCCCTCTCTACTAACATTCACCTTTTGCTGTGCAACGCCCATGTCTTCTTGTCTTCTCTTTTCTCTCTTTTTTTTTTTTTGTCTCCTTTTGTTCCAGCAGTGTATTTTCATGCCTTTCCAGTAAGCACCACCAGAGCAGAAAATACCAGCAGTTTATAAGGAAGCCACAGGTAATTTACTGCAGCTGAAAGTTTCTTTGTCCAAAATGAAGGTTTCGCTGCCCTGTCTGTCATTTGCCAGTGTTTAAATTCCCCAAGAAGATTGCTGCCAACAGCTTGACGAGCTGCTCCGCACCAGCCTCCCACCCGGGCTCCGCAGTACTCAGGGACTGACTGCTTTCACCATGCCGAGCCCCCACATGAAACGCAGCTGGCAGGGGAGATGGTGATCCACCTCGCTCTGCTCCCATCGCCCGGTGGCCAAATACCCTTCCTGTGGTGCTTGAGACGGGTTCAGACTTTTTCCCCTGCCCATCTGCCTTGAGTTCAAGCCTCAGATCTCCGAGGCATGTGCAGGAGTGCAATGGCTCTTCCTCCGCTTGCTTCTTCCTTGTGTAAAAAACCAGCAACATTGTCCCAGGTGTGTGCTCCACACCGCCACCCTGCCTGCAGCATTTCGGGGCTCTTGGTGTCTCACCGCACAGACTGTAAGTCATTTCTAACACTCCTCAAAACACGTTTTGTTTGGGGATCCCAGACACCATGGCAGCTGCGTAGGGGTCGCATGTTGTGCTCACGGTGTCCCCCTGTGTGTCCAGCCCTCTGTGGCTTGCTCCTCTCACCTCTTCCCATTTCCAAGGGTGGCACAGGGCATCTCTGGTCCTGAGCACACGTTCATGGTCCCCTAGGCGGGACTGGCGCTGGCCTTTCCTTACACCTCCCCCCTTGCCCTTCTGGGCTGCTGCTTCCATACAAACATCCCGTGTTTTAAAATGCTTCGTGCCCATTGGCAGCCAAGAGTAAATATTTGCTCTTAGGCAACTGTGAGCCACTACTGGGTTGCTGGAAGCAGATGCTGTTAAAACGGAGAAACCCCAGATGCCATGTCAGCATTCAGCAATTAATAGCTGATTAAGCGTAACCTCCCTTTTCCTTCCCAGTGAGGGGAGATGAAGCTCCAAGGACAGTGAGACCCTCCTGGGCTTCGTCCTGGTTCCTGGGGATCTTGCTGGGCCACTGCCACTGCCTTTCACCTGCTCCTTCAACTTCTGCCTGCAGGAGAAAGCATCTTCCCAGAGTCGCTTCCCACCTCTCGGGTCTCTGGTGGGGACGGGAAAGTAAGAAATGCCCTTCCGAAGACACGTAGAGGAAACCAGGGCCCCTCCGGGGACCTGAGGATCAGTTCAAAAGTAAATTAAACCTTTTAATCAGGAGGGACTGACTCTCTGCCGATCCCTACAGCATCAGGCTTCAATCATCCCCTTGGCTTCAGAGAAGTGCAGGATGCGTGGCCGGCACACTGGCGGCCGCGGCCAGGAGCCAGGGCGCGGGCCAGCACTGGTGTGCAGGGCGGCCACCTCCTCGGGGGCGCTGAGGAGCTCGTGCGGTTTCTCCCAAAGAGGAGGAGATCATCTCCCTCCGCCCGTGAGCCACGGTGATGAATTATTGCTGAGCGGCGTGGGGAAGCAGCAGGCAAGCGAGGGACAAAGGCTGGTGGCGAGAGCCAGCATCCTCCCGCCGCAGCATTGTGGTGGAGCAAACGAGGGTGCTCGAGTGCCCGACCGCCGAGAGCGATGGGAGAAAGATGCTCTTTAAGTGAGACTATTCAAGCCTTCATGTCTCGTCTCTTCACCTGCAGTGCCCCAGTAAGGAGCAGAGCCTGCCCATAAATTGCAGTTTAAATCCATAATACCCCCGCAGTAAACTGCCATCAAATGGTTACAGGTAAAATAACGAGACAAAAATGAAGGCTGGAGAAGGATTTTTATTGCTTTTAAAAGGTCTTTCTTGCAAGATGCTTGCCTTTTATTTCAAAAACGGTGCTGAAGAGGATTAAGAAAATGGGGAAAAACAGAGCTGCCACATTTGAAGTGAGGAAAAAAACAATACTTTAATCACCACTCCTATTTATAACACAATCTTTCTTACATTTTGTTTCAGGGTGTTTTACCCAGTACATCTTTCTTAACCATTTCTCTTTTGACTTTCTGGAAGATTATGCTAAATGTCAAAATGCCTCTTTGGGCTCATAAAATGATGCCATGATAAAGCATAATTTTAACTTAGAATGGGTAAAACAACCTATAAAATAAAATGGAACATTTTGACATTAATTGAAAAAGTTACCTGCTTTTCTAGTTTGAGCAGATTCATGTCAGCATTAAAAAAAATAAATTAGGTTCCAGTTTATTACAACATGCGATGACCTTTAAGCAATTTTATAGCCCTTTATGGTTCTGTTGCAGTATTCTAATCAGCATTGTGTCTTAAGGAAATGATGAGCAGACTTTCTCCTTCCTCCAAAGTTCTGTGAATTTTAATCCTTATGCATGGAGCAGGATTCCTGCTGCAGCCAAGTGAGTCAGTTTATTTTACAGTTATTTGAGCCTTGTAATGTCCTCCTGATGACTTTTTTTTTTTACATTTATTAACTTTTGAAAATTTCAGAGCTGTTTTATTGCCAACTAAATGTGAGTAAAAACTAAACGTGGCCACTACAGCGTTCAGACCCATTCCTCTAACTTTGAACACCAGTAAATAGTTCTGCTAGAAACTGCGTAATTGTCCATCCAGAGACTTTCTTGTAGTAGCTGCCATTTATGCAATGAATGTACCCTCAAAGTAAATTTATACTGGCAGTCTTGACGCATGTTTACAAAATGCAGAACACTGCACAGGCACATACACAGAAATACACACTAGGAGGGTGTTTTAATAAGGCTACAAAATTATTTTAGAAAGTCTCTGCAGAAAGACACCCTGCAAGTTTTCCTAAGTAGGTTCTGCAAATTATTTTTTTAAAAAAGGCGAGAAAAATACATTAACCAAATGCTTCTAGCTGAAATTGAAGTGTCCATGATACATTGCTTGAGGATAATAAATTTATCCCTTCTGTTTTTCCTGTGATCTAGTTATAACTGTCTTAGAATATAAGAGAAGATACATTATTTAAATTAAAGCGGTCAGAATTTTGGATAGTTCAGTAAAAAGGAGAAGAAAATGGTGATAAAAAACAGCAAAGCCAAGAAGCTAGCAACTAAAAAGCCAGCAAGGAATTGGTGCTGCTGCTTTCTTGGTACAGGCTGGTAATGACTCCTAAGCCTCATCTGACTGCCTAGATCAGTTTTCTTCCCATCACATATCTCATCATTTCTGTTCATGTGTAGAATCTATTATTATAAAGCATTGTAATTTCCACTGTCATACAACTAAGAGAAAATATTTCTAAAGCTTAGCAGTAAGAACACGTAACAGTTTAGATTCTATTGTCATCTTTAATCTGCTGAAGAATTTAATTCCTTTTGTTATAATGAAAATACTCTATTTCTGTTATCGTGTCCAGAGAATTCTGGTGGAAATTATAAGTTTTCTTAGGCAAAGTTGTGTTTGACTATTTCTCTGATGAGGTGAAAGGTCAATTTGCTTATAGTTTCCATGCTTCATTAAAATTCAGCTTCTATGCTGTGTAATGTGGGTAATATTAATTTTCTAAACATTGATGTACAGCAGCTGCTAACTAATTTCCATAATGGTTGTTCTATTCTAAGGGCATTAAACCTGAAACAAGGTGGATCCAAATGGAAAAAAATGTAGATGATTACTGGCCATCTGCCAAAAAGACGCTTGGGGACGTGAAATTTCTGGAATCACTGAAGGTTCATTTTGATCAAATATTCATATTCTGAGCCATGTGTCAACAATTTTACTGTTTAAAGACAAGGAGGTTGTGGAGAGGAATATTGACACCATCCTTCATGTGGGAGTTTGCTCTCAGACTTCTTATATAAAGGAGAATATGACGTTAAAGAAGAATGGAGTTAACATCAAGAACATTAAGATGTGTCCAAAGGAAGGTGCAAAACTAATGGAGACACGAATTTCTTCCCTTGGGAAAAGGAAGTGTGGGAGGAGAGAGGTCATAGTAATGCACTCAGCTTTGAAGTCAAGCATAACCATATGCATGACCATTTGGGAAATGCTTCATGTGTTTTCATTTCCACAGATTCATTATACTAATGCCAGTAGACAGGACGATGTTTTTTAACTGAGAGCGCCACAGTCCTACATTAATCGACTCACATGCCCAGGTGGAGACCCAGGCTTGGTACCCTGAGCTGGTAAACCAGCCAACACCTTTTGATTGCATCTACTCTGTGATACTTTACTGCTCTCCTCCTGAAAGGCACCTCCTTCTGGGAGAAATGGCCTGCTCCGTCCCACTCGGTCCCATTTTGCTTATTGCCAAATAGTTTACCAAAATCCACCTGCGATCAGCAATGAGGTTTTCCAGCAGACTATTTTTCTATTCCTAAGCATTTCACAAACTACTAATNTTGTGATACTTTACTGCTCTGCTCCTGAAAGGCGCCTCCTTCTGGGAGAAACGGCCTGCTCCGTCCCACTCGGTCCCATTTTGCTTATTGCCAAATAGTTTACCAAAATCCACCTGCGATCAGCAATGAGGTTTTCCAGCAGACTATTTTTCTATTCCTAAGCATTTCACAAACTACTCATTTTCTTGAGTGTATTTAATAAGCGATGTTACTCAAATATACATCAGCTCACAAGCTATGCAGAGTGCAGTTGTGCGATCCGTCTTCATTACTGCTCCAGTTTGACTGCACGTCTTGGTTGCATGGTGCCGCACATGACGGAGTGTTTTCTTCCTGGTAAGCTGAGCCAAAATGTGATGAAGCAGGGAAGCTATGTACGCAAATGAAATGGTGATGAGGGCTGTTCTGCCAGTGGAGGATTAATTAGTGCTCCACCTATGCTAGCCCTGCTTTCCTATCACTTCCATTTCCTCAACATATGTGCTATGAATATAAAAGTGTGAAAAAATTAATAAAAACACAGCCACAAATGAAGGAATCCCTACCACTGGGAGATCTCTCTGGGCTTACCAAATTCCAGTCTAAGTGTTGCTTTCTTCAGTGAGAGCAATGAGAAGGGAACTGAGACAGGGTCAGCCATTTGGGGCCATCCCTGAATGAGGGCAACGCATTCCCAGAGCTTATTAACTGGATTTTAGCAGAGAGATAACCCACCTTCCACATCAGACCATGGGCAGAAATGGGGTTTTATGCCTACTCCTGACTGCGCAGACCCATTCCAAACTGCCAAGGTTTTGCGTATGGGAAACATCAAATGCAGCTTGGCAGTGGTCTATGTTTTACCTTTAATTTCCCTGTTGTCTAGGCTCCCCTGATTTCAGCCTTTATCCCTCTACCTTATCCCCATCCCGGCAACGCTTAGGTCAGCCTTTAATAGGATTTGGCTGTGTGTAACCCATGCTAAGAAAGTTCTAATGAATGTCAGAACCAACTACCCAGACTGCCTGGGAACTGCATTCACCACTTCTGAATATTTCTGTGTCCCTCTAACTCACTTGTCAAGGCCTTTCCCTGCACGTGTGCAGATCTGATGAGAAGTTTCTCCGTTGCGCATCTTATTCTCTAGCCTAGACAGAGGTGTACGTTGCAGTATGAAACATGGACTTCATACTCTCTGCCCTTAATGATGTGTCTAGCAGCAACAACTTGGCTCTTCTGATGCAGTACATGCCAATAAAATCCCCATGATAAATACTTTAAAAAGGTGGTTTTATTATGTTGTGCTCTGATTTTACAGCATAAAAATTCTAAGCTGCATCCAATGGTGCATCTAGACCAACTCTGTCTGATCTAAAGCAAGATTAAACCAAGGTGAGAAACTGGCAGTTTCCAGTAGTCTTAGTGACTTAGCTTAGCGGCTGCCTAAGCCAAAAACTGACTTTGCACCTTTGTGGTTAATAGTCCTTGATGGATGTTTCTTTGGTTAATTTATCTAACTGCCTTTTAAACTGCTTTATACTTCGGGTCCCAGTGAAATGAAATGGGAAATGAAGACCGTCTTTACTAATGAGAATCCTCACTCTCTAATTTTTTTGTATTGATATTGTTTAAATACAAGTGTAACACTTTTTTTTAATCTTTCAGAATAGCCCATTTCTGAAATTAGGAGAAACATAACAATTCCCAGCCAAACATGTAGTATTTTAGGAAAGGTGGATGTTGCTGTAAATAAGGGCTTGGAATAAGAGGAAAAAAACGATTTGTAGCTTTAAATATAGCACTGTAATTAAAGATTATAATGTAGAAAATTAATGACTGCATTTTACCAAACCGAACTGCCTCTTACCTCCTGCCCTCAGAGCGGCCCTTTGATTTTAGCCCTACTAAGAGCACTGCATAAATAATTAAAGCTACCTGTTGGAATGAGCCTGAGGAAAGGGCAGGCAGGGCTGGGGACGCTGCTACCACCCTGCAGGGCTGCGTCCACATCGCTCTCTCCAGATGTGGGGGTCTTGGGGATCACTCCCCATCGGCCCTTAATCCACCTCTTCCCCCAGGGCAAGACAGGACTGGAAATAATATCTTCATTTTACAGGTAGGGAAAACTGAGTTTTCAATGTTTATCACAGGAAAATAAGGACAAGCCGCACAGGCATTATTTCAGCAGAGGATTAACAAGCTGGGAATGCCAGCACCCGTTGCGAAAGTTGTGCTCGTGATCTACTCAAAATAAAGGTGTTATGAAAGGAGAGGGAGAACATGGGTTTGTGTTCTCCATTAAAAGTGTTGTTATGGTGCTCTCTGTTCTGTTACACATTTTATTAGGATAATAATTTCAGTAAACTGCATCTGGCTTTCCTGAGGGCTGTCCCCTCAGGTTAAACAGGCTGTCTAAAAATATCTCCCTTTTTTTCCAAATGTTCCTCCTTTTTATCTTCCTTTTGATGGCTCTTCATTTGAATTATTTCTCTTTTTTTTAAGATTACATTAGCACGTTTTTCCCCTTAATTCTATAATCTTTTCAACTCCAGGCTCCTTTGTACTTTGTGCTTTTGTACCCTTTTCTTCTCAAGTCCTTTTCATGTTTCCTCCCTTTTGTTTTTCCCTGGGAGCCTTTATTGTCATTTTATCCTTTATTTTTAGTCTTGAGCTGTACGGTGGGAAGTAATGCAAAGAAAATTGAAAAGGAGAAAGCTGCATAAACCAAGGTAGTAAAGAACAGTCATATACTGAGCCATAGGAGAACTTATAAATGAAGGCACAGTGGTGAAGCCCGTATAGTTTTGGTCTCTGTGGCGCAATACTCATGAAAAATGAAACAGTGACATCTCCCTTAAAAAAAACGAAAAAAGGCATGCCAATAAACAAATAAAAATCCCACACCTGTGTGCATCTATGACTTTGGTATAAAAATGGCCCAGAAATGGACCTCTTTGAGATAAGAATCCGAGCTAAATCCCCCACACATTGGGATAAAACTATTTTTAAGGCACAGATGTGAGAAAATTTGCCTGGAGACTCCTACCAAGTGAGCAGAACCTGATAGTGACTGATTTTGGGTTGTGCTGGAAGCTGACTTACTGTTTTATGAGTTAACAACTGATTGTTTAAATGCTTTAATGCTGATTTATGCCAAGATTACCTCCTTTGTATAAAGAGGTATAAAGCCAGCTATCTTTTCATAGATCAGTTTCCAAACATGGCCAATTAATATTGGGAATTTGACAGATTGTTGCCATCATTAAATCGAACTATCTCTGCATGTATCAAATCCCTTCCTCCTATTTTACTTTTCCATGCTGCAATTAAAATTGAAGAAAAACAGGAGTTAAAAAGGGGAGGCTCCGAGCAGCACCTCCCAGGGATGAGTGCTGCACGGTGCTGAGTGCTCGCCCGGGCTCCCAACCTCACCCACCATGCAGATGCGAATGGCGGCTGAGAACATCCAGCGCCTGCCCAGAGCACTGAGATGGGACTCTCACTGTCTCTGATCTGCTCACCAGGGCTAAAAGAAAGACCTTTTTTTCTTGCTTGCTTGTTTTTGTGCCCCTCCTTACAAATTGCTCAGTTGGTGCTCCTATCAAGCCCAGAGCCGTGGGCAGGTCCAGGCTCCACTCCTCTTGGCAGAGCTACAGCTCCGTCCCAGCTGTTCTGTTCCATTACTCCTGTAGTCTGTCTCTGCTGAAGGCCTTTGTACCAGAGCTTATTTTTAAGTATCTGATAGCATTAAGTATTGTTAAGATATATATGAAAATAACCTCACTGTTCCAATATGACTTGGTGCAAAACTATTAGCCGAAAATATGAACTGGGAGGAAAGAACAGAATTGGGTTGTGCAGTAAATGTCAATTCAAGCATTTTCTCAACAGTGTTTCAGGTTATAGATATATCTAAAGCAATAGGCAGAGGGCCTGGACTGAAATTCACCTTCCAGTGTCTAGAAAGAGTCACTCACCAGCCCCAGTACCAGCACTCGTAGCCAGCAGGGCAATGTCACGGTATGGTCAGTGTCCCACCTACAGGCTCGAACTGGAGCTCAGGCTCAGGCTTCTCACCACTCCACTGCTCATCCTTCTTTGCACCAGGATACTGTGGGAAGCAGGAGGCACAAAATGTTAAAAAAAAAGTCTAAATGTCTGCTGCTACGGATGTGTGGAGCTGATGTGATTAGTCAGCTGCATGGCAGGTGTTCTACAAACATGTCCCTCCCACCCAAAAATCATAAATAAGCATCTAAGTTAAATTCTTCAATCAGAAGCCCTGGTAGAATGATGCTGTCATAAATTTTTATGGAGACATAACCAGAGATGATGAGTTCTTGGGCTGTGATGTTTATTAAAGTGTTTATTGGAACCTTGCGGTACAGTAACAAATGATATCATAAAACAAATTGGGCTGTTTCTAATCAGCAAAACAACATAAAACTGGGATATCTGAGGCAGATGCATTTCTTTTTTTCTTTTAATTTCCATTCCATGAAGAATTACTTATAGCTTTCTGAAATCTTTTCAATCACACTGGATTTAGAGCAGCGTACTAGCAAGAATGTCCTTTCTCTTATCCTACATATTTCACCACCTATTCTGTAATTATTTTGCTCTACCTCGGAGTACACATCCCTACACAACCCTGAAGTCAATCCATCTGTCTTCGTTTTGAAAGTCTAAAATTTTCCGTAGTCATGGCTTATAAACTCAGAGGGAATCACCGCGGATATTGAATATGTTTTAATGTTTTATTTAGACAGTAATGTCCTAAATTATTTCTCATTTGAGCTAGGTGTTTAGAGGGTTAAATTCAACCTTTTTGAGGATCACGTGGTTGATCATAAAATCTTGGTAACGCTGCTTTCTGTGAGTGATTGGCCCCTAGCCATACCCTGTTCTTTTTGAGATGCAGGTCCATCTCAGTTAGTACATCGAGCTCTGAAGACATTACTGATGTCCTCTGTGTTGGGCTGTCATATTTCTTCTTTCTGCTTTCCTGTTTCCCTTCGCACAAGCCTCTGCTCGCCTTGTCTGCTGAGACTGTAAATTCTTTGTCGCAGCGGCTTTCATGGTCAGAGCTTTCGGCAGCCTTGCACGTCTGGCATCGTGGTGGTGGGGGGCTGATGCACAGCTCACGGCTCCAGTTTGCTCCCCACGGCCTCGTGGCGAGTGCTCAGGCTGGCAGCAGTCGCACCAGCGCACGGGCAGAGCTAAGACGTCAAGGGTGGGGAAAAAAGGAGTACTTTGCTCGGAGGTCGGGACTGTTTATGTCGAGTGCACAAGTAGGTGCGTGCAAAGCGCCTGGGCATGCCCAGAATGATAAGGGACAACCAGGTGCAGCATAGGGATGGTGGGGTCAGTTGGGGAAGAGAGGTATCAGGGATCAGGAATGGAAAATGCCTGGGGAGAAGGGAGAGAAGGAAGAGGGCTGAGTGGTGCAGAGGGCTGGAAAGTTTCAATGGNTGCAAAGCGCCTGGGCATGCCCAGGATGATAAGGGACAACCAGGTGCAGCATAGGGATGGTGGGGTCAGTTGGGGAAGAGAGGTATCAGGGATCAGGAATGGAAAATGCCTGGGGAGAAGGGAGAGAAGGAAGAGGGCTGAGTGGTGCAGAGGGCTGGAAAGTTTCAATGGTTTCAGGAGGCTTAAGGAGACCACGGAAGACTTTCGGTGGTGCTGGGTGATGGTGTAGTTCTGCTCCCTCCTCCTCCCTTCTCCCTGTGAATCTGTGCCCTCACACAAATGGTGTGGGGAAAGGGACGAAGGTAAAGCCATCGAGAACAACAGTGGAATGAGCCTGTCCCTCTCTTCTCACCCTGGAGAAATCCGCCCCCAGCACCACATTCTGACCCCAACCACAGGGCAGTGGCACATCCAGCTGTGTAGGGAGAGAGAGGCGTCTGCTCCAAGCGTGGCTCCGGTGGCTCAGGCAACAAGTCCCCAAGCCTTACAGGAGAAAGGATAGGTAAAAGCAGGCAAAACAGTCAAAGCTGGGGCAGCCAGGGTCAGTCATAATTTTACAGCCACCGACAGCCGCCTAAGGCAGACCTGCTCCGACTGCATCTGAACTTTGCCCCAGCCGATCTCAAGGTGAAAGAATGATTCAAAATGATGAATTGTTTATGTGTATCTACTCGTAGTAAGGAATAGCTTTTAGCTTCGGAGACTGGCAAGTGAGCTGAGGAAAATCACATTAAATAACATGAGATGTGGAAGCATACATTATCAATTTATCAGTATTTAATCTAAACCTACTTATATCTATTTCTGTATAGCTACAGATGCAGAATAGAGGCTTAGAGCAAGTGGTGGTTTAGGCTGAGCGTATTTGTCCTAAAACACCTCATCTTCCCCACAGACAACGCCTTCAAAATGCAAATCTGTGGAAAGAAGGTTCATGCTCACCTCAGCATGAACGAATGCTGAAGCTGCTGTCACACGCACTGTCACACCTCCAGCCACAGTCTTGCACGGGTACACGGCGCTCATTTTTCAGCCACTACTTTTACAATTTCCTGCCGCACACAAGCTGTGAAAGGCAGTATCTTCCTGTGACATGCAAATATTCTGTTTACATAGGTAACTTTTATCTTGGAGATCAGGGGGGTCCATCCCCAGTAGAATTTTATAAACCTTCCTAAATTTTTTTCATTATCTTAATAATAATATGAATAATGCAATGGATCTAACTACAAGCTTCATTCAAACTTGTTGTGACACGCAACAGTTTACAGCATGTAATAGCTATAATAACATATAACAAAACTTCCACAGTTTTTCTTTTCTCTTTTTATTTTTAAGAGGTTGGAAGGCATTACTGAATTCTCATGAGTTTGTGCACTGGCACAGTAGTCTTTAGTGGAGATTTTGCTGGTTAATCCTTGCAGAGATCGACATGTGGTGACAGGGGCTGAGCGTGAAAAGGAGAACTTTGGAGAAAGTTAAGATGCTAAAGGCCTTTTTTTTTTCCTGACATACAACAATTTAATATTCTCACCTTGTTAGCGTCATCTTGACAATGAGTAACCTATACAGAACGGCTTTTCTCGCGCTCTGTGACAGAGCTCTCTTAAATCTCCCTTGTGTTCAACATGCACACGCACAAACACATAAAAATTTTTCCGTTGCAATCCCTACCAGCTAAACATTGTCTTTGTCCGTGAGTCAGCTCTAGTGCGAAGTGGAGAAGTTTTACAAAACTCAGGTTGAAACTTGGCTAGAAGGCAGCACCTTGTAACTGAGCAAAGAGGCCGATGCCAGCAACCTCTCCATGGAGAGAGATAGATACTTAATTTGTCTTGGACAACACGGTAGTCAACAAGGAGGCTCACGGCTGGCGCACAGATACCATGTGAGTATGTCATTAACAGCCAAACTTTTGATAATACTTATTTTTAGATTTCCAGATAGAAAGATCTGGGAAATCACAGCAACATTCACACACGTTATTCTCGAAGTATTTCCTTGCTACCACAATACGGTTGTATCCTAAACTTACTGCCCTCTCCAACAAAATACAAAACTGTTCTTTTATTCAAAAAATCAGGGCAGGGGACAAAAGGCAGGGACATAACTGACAAAAGTAGGAAAAGGACAAAGTTGTATGCCCACTCCAAGACACAGGGCAAAGCCAGAGCTTGCAGAGGCAATGGAGAGCTGAGGGGTGCAGCAAAAGGCTCCTCGGCGGAGGTGACATGGGGAAAGATATGGGTGAGCCAGACAGGACTAAACAGCTACACTTGAGATGGTCCAGAGGGGAGGGAGTGTAATCAGTGTTAATTAATTATACTGTATTTATTTTTACTCTGTTATGCAGTGCCCCAGGTGCTTTAGTGGTGGAGAGGGAGGGCACACTAATAAATTGGTATTGCTGCTTATTATTATGTACTAATTTGTAACAGCAGTTTGTGGGCTTTTTTTTAAAGCAAGTCAATAAAGATAATATTCCTCAAAGGTGATTTCCAGATAAGAAGGCAGTTTATCAGTACTCCCAAATTTCAGCCAGCTGTCATGAAGTGTGTCTCCTTGGCTTGTGAAGGGCTTTGTAGCTGGGTCAGGGCTGCTGGAGCTCGCTGCAAGGTTGCTAAGGGAACCGCTCTGTCCTGAGATTTTTCTTACGCATCAAACTTTCATCTTGCAAAATTTCTGTAGGCAAATCACTGTGAGATGAATGCTAATATGCTGCACAACTGGGACAAGTGGGCTGAGGTAGCTAGAAGGACTGAGTCACATTTGTTTGATTTCATTTTCATATTAGGTGTGTGCATAGATGCATATCTAAGAGGACATAAATATATAGTATTACACATGCATTTGTGCTCCTGATATACTGCACTACAGGGATTGTCATTAATAATATACGGATTTGGTGGGGGGGACACTTTGGGATTTTTGGAAGGTGCTGTGCCAAAAAAAAAATCAATGTAAACGTTACGAGAACAACCTTAATCCAAAGATCAGGCTGAAGTGCATGCAGTCTCACTGCATCTTTTCTCCCTTTGCCTCTAAAACAGGAGGCAATAGTCACTCAGACAAACGATACAGATTGACCTGCACAACTCTTGGAGCAGAAAAATTTTGGCCAAGAATTTGAAACAAACTTACCCTTAAGAAAAAGGCAATAAGTCCTTTAATGTGCGCAGAATAGATCACACGTGTCTTTTACAGGTCTCACCTTATCAGAGAGGTCCATAGATAGTCTAGCACACTGCACACCATTTATCTATCTATCTAAAACAGTGGAAGGGTTGAGTCAACCCTGCTGGGATTTAAACCTTTGTTTCCAGGGTGTCTGGATGTTTCAAAGCTGATACTTAGACTACTAAGCCAACCCCTCTGGCTTAGTTCATTATACAGTGGAGCAGCTTATAGTGAGCTCTGACCTATAGTGAAACTGTTGAAAGTGAAAATCCGGAATAGTTCCAGTGATGGTGCTGGCTTCTAATAAGAGCATAATTGGTTTATAAACAAGTACAAAAGTTACAGAATTTAGCGCACTTTAGCTACTGCTTGCTGCAATCCTTCTTTAATGCCATATTTTAATTTTACACAAGCTTTCATCTTAGATTAGTCTTACATTGAAATGACATGTCTATGACATGAGATACGGTCCATCAAGAGAGGACTGTGATTCCTTTTTGGCCTCAGAAGCTCCCCTGTATTTCCAGCAACTAGCTAATGGGCTGATTTAAGATCAGAAAAAAATTGAAAATTAGATGTTTGAAAAGATTCCTTGTCAACTAGGATCACTAGCCCTAAAGAATACAGACTCCACAGACTATCTGACTGTTATAAATTGCTCAGCTCTGCAATTTCCAGGAGCACGGAAGTCTGCTACAACATACTCTTGTTTGTGTTTGCAGTGACGAGGCTGAGATTTATGCAGTTCATAAAGACAAACAGATAACTTTCAACGGCTGACTTGCATCAGCCTTCAGCAGGCTGTAAGAAGTACATTGTGACCTATGTCAGGATTAAGACCTGCAGCATTCCAAATTAGAGTAAAGTAAGCTTTTGTCATATCATCTGGCTCCACTAGAAAATTCAGTTTACAGGCAGAGTCTGGGCATGCGCCTCCACATAGGGGAATGGGTGGTAGTGGAAGAGAGGATGATGCATTTTTCTTTGAAAAGATGGTTCTTTGAAATGACATAATTCAGAAAAGTGGCATTGTTATAGCATGATAATCTATGGATACAAATGAGGCAAGGATTGTAGGGGGAGATGATATCTTTTATTATACTCAGCAGATTGTTGGAAAAAACAGACAGCCTTTCAGCTACAGGAGTCAGTTTTCAAGGCTGAAATAAAAGCAGCATCTTTGGCGTTAAAGGCAACTGAACAGTTGGTCTGAGTTTAACTTTACTATGTTAAATAGTTAGACTACCTGGGAGAGAAAGTTGTTGGTACCTGTGCAGTGTAAGAGTGGTATAAGCAAGGAAGAAGTTGATAAGGTCGTTAGCTCTATCAGACAAAAAGAGAAAAAGACAGGTAATTCATTGTCTGTGAAAGATGGAGGGGGTAAGGAAGGGAATTACAATGTGTCATAAAGCCAGTCTCTCTATTTAGTCTGTAAATTTTAGTGTATAGCAGGGGTGTGCATTTCAGTTCCCACACTGCTGTTCTGAAGGTGCTTTGTACATCTCCCTGGAAGCTTAGGCCTGAGCAGTCACAGATGGAGTAGCTATTTTGCAAGAAAACTCCTTCTGCTAGCTGGGAGCTTCTGTGCTTTACTGATGACCTCTGTGAGTTTTTGCACTGTGTAGTTATCGTTATTTTACTGCCACGGAAACTGCATGGGTGTCTGTCTCACCAGCCAGTGCATAGTGTGTTCTGGGATGTGCTTGTACAGCAGCCTGAGGTTTTGATGCTTCTGTAGCAGTGCATTTACTGTGGTGGTCATGGAGACGTGTTGGCAAGTTTTGGATGTGTTGCTCAGATGCAGTATGGTTCACAGAGCCACTGAAATTTTGATTGGAAGAGTGCTCACTTAGTCCAGAGTCCTGCTTAAGCAGTTCTATTGCAAACACTAAATCAGACTTTGTAGCTCTAGCCAAGCAAGCACTGAAAACTTGCAAAGGCAGAGATTCGCCACCCCTCTGGGAAGCTGGTTCCACTGTTGCCTATGGCCCTAATGAATAAGTTATTCCTGATGTCCACTATGAACCTTCAAAGCTGTGATTTGCAGCCACTGCACATTTTTATACCATCTGCTGTCTACTAGAAGACTTTGGCTCTGTTGGCTTTGTATCTACCCTTCAAGCTGTTGCAGGCTGCTCTTAGATTCTCCCTTATGGATTCTCTTTATCAGACTAAACAAATCCAGCCCCTTCAATCCCTCTTCATTGGCCATATGCCCCAAGCTCAAGACTGTCATGGTGCACTCCACCAAGCCTTCCACAGCTTTTTAAGGGTGCATTCTGTGTCATCACCTGTGTTGCTGGTGAAGATATTAGAGAGTATTGGCGTCATTATCAAACTCTTGGGCAACCTATTTGCTGCTTCTGCCTTGACCTTGAGCCATTGATTACTATCTTTTCAGCCTGGTGGCCCAGACAATTTTTAGTTCATCTAGGAGTCCATTTGTCCAGCCCATACTTCTTCAGTGTCCACACAAGAATGATACAAGCCCTCAATCGCCACCCTCCCCTCATCCATGCCATCATGAACACAGAATCATAAAAACATTGGAGGGTTTCAGCTGGAAGTGGGCTCGAGGTCACATAGTCCAAGCTCCTGCTCAAAGCATGGCGAACTTCAGAACAGAGATCAGATTGGTCAGGGACTTGTCCAACCAAGTTTTGAATATTTCTGGTTATTCCAGTGACCAAAATTGCCTTTGCTATAGCATACACTTTTTCTACATGCCTGTCTCTGCCTTCTCTAAAATTTCCCATTAGATGGTAGAAATCAACAATTGGACTTCCCTGTAGCTTTCTCTTCTGCAGGTTGAACTAGCTGTGCTCCTCCCACTCATCCTGGTGACCCTCCCCAAGGCTCACTTTAATATGTCAGTATTTTCCTTATACTGGGGAAATAGAGGGAAAATGGGATGGTCAAACCGATGTTCCAGATGTAGCCTCACAAGTGTCAAATAGAGGAAAATAATCACCAGCCCACCTCAACACACTGGCCGTGACCTTGTAATGCAGCCCAGTACTCAGCCTAACTTCATCTCCATAAATGCAATTTGCTTTGATAAATCTGTCGACTGCTCTTAATGACCACCTGTCCTCATATGTTCAGAAATGGATATGCTCTGTATTTTTTCTAAGGAATGACTTTGGGCTGATCAGCCTATGGTTCCCTAGATCCTCCTTCTGGCATTTCTTGAAGTTGAGTGTAACATCAGCCCAGTCACCATGGACCTCCCCCAAACACAATGAGTTTTCACAAATGACAGCAGCCTCACAAGCATATCAGCCATATCTTTCAGCACCTGCTGAGGAGTCCTATCCAGCCCTATGGATTTCAATACACTGTTGGCTGTCCTCCATCCCATATAGCACTGGTGTGTGCAGAGATCTGGGAGCCGGTTTTTCCTGAGACAAAAAGTAATTGAGTACTTCAGCCTTTTCCATGCTGCCCATCACTAGGTTTTCTCCCATTCAGAAATGGGCGCGCATTTTCTCTGAGTTTCCTTTCACTTCAGTTATGCCTGTAAAATCACATCTTCTTACCTTTTATGTTCCTCTCCAGTTTCAGCCCCAACTGGGCTTTGGTCTTTATGGTTTTGTCCCAACATGTCTGAGCGGTACTTTCATACTTTTCCTTTGTTGTCTGCCCTTGTTTCCACTTCTTATGTGCTTTGCATTTTAGTTCATTAAGAAGCTCCTTGCTCAGCCAAGTGGGCCTGCTGCCAAAAGTCCCAGTCTTCCTGCACAATGGCCTGAACAAGTGGTGCATGTTGATCTCCAGGAAACTTGCTTTGGGCAATGAACTCAGTGAGACTGGAGAGCGTGGAAGTGTGGGAGGGAATGTGCTGCCGATTTGTTTTCCAAGGAAGGAAATAAATTCCAGCCTTCTTCCAGTATGGATGCAATATTCATTACTATTTTCAAGTTACCTGCTACCCAGGCAGCCACATACAATTGGTGTGACTTTTTAAATGAACAGAGGTTGTATATGGTAGTGTGGTGGTTTGGTTAAAGATGGGGGTCTATTTTCACAGAATTGCCTCACAGATGATGATCCTGGTTTGGTAGCTTTGGGGAGATTTGGGTACATATGATGTTTCCTCAAAGCTCATACACCAGTGCTTCAACATCTGAGTGTATACCCCAACCTTTTTGTTTTGTTCTAAATGATCAATTGGTGATTACATGATTGTAGAGGTAGGTGCACTGGTCTTGGTTCTGAATGTATTCCATTTTTTATATTCCTAGTTGTGACTAGAAAATTAGTGTTTGTACAGAAAGTGATTAATGAAGCTGTGGTGAAAATCAATAGGGATTCTAGGTTTTTAGTCCCGGTGATTAAGCTTTCTTAGGTTTGTTGTTTGTTATTTAGAATCTCTTTTTCACGGTGACTCCTACAGTATGTTGTGGGGGCATGTTGTTCTTTTAGCTGTGAAAATGTCTGAAGAAATTGTTATTGAAGGCAAAGTTTGGGGGGCTAAGGGTAAAATGCATGAGCTGGTCTTGGTGTTGAAGTGCTCTTTCTATCCTACAGGTGCTTGGCTTTTCTAGTCTAGGATTCCTCTTTGCTCTAAAAGTACCTACTACCCTTTTCCACTGCTAAATATAAACATAAAATTTAGACCAATTGTTATCTATTTCTTTTCAGTTTTGAAGAGCACTTCTTCTCTTTCAAATCTAATAAAAGATATATCTGGTTTTCTCTTCCAGCTATATCAGTTGATCTAGTAAAATGTATTACTTCTCTCTACAATCCTCTTCTTCCTCTGACTCAGAGAACATAGTGGGATGGATTTGGATTTGAATAGCAGTTCAAATCTGCTCTTTTGTTTATGTCTCCTCTCATTTAGCCACTTGCATGACAAGAATAATAAAATCACCGAATCGCAGCATGATTTAGGTCGGGGGATTTCTCTAGGTCGTCTATTTCAATTAGTTACTCAAAGCAGAACTCAAGTTAGCTAAAGGCCTTGCCCAGTTATTTTAAGTATCTCCAATTTTCTCCATGTTCCGCAACTGTGAGCAACCTGTCCCATGTTTTATTACTCTCACTGTAGATCTTTTTCCCCTAATATCCAATCAGAATTTGCATTATTGCAACTCATATCTATTGCTTCTCACCTGCCACTAAGCACCTCTGAGAAGTCTGGTCCATCTTCTCTATACACTTCCCCTAGGTAGACGAAGACTCCACTAAGATCACTAGGTAGCCTTCCTGTCTTCAGACTTGACAAATGCATCTCTCAGCCCCTCATACGTCATGTGCTCCAGTACCCAATCATCTTGGCAGTCCTTTGCCAGTATCTTTCCCATACTGGAGACTCCAAAACTGCAGCCAGTACTGCAGGTATGGTCTCATTGTACTAAGATTGGAGAGACAATAGCTTCCCTTTCTAGTCTTCCTAGTTCCACCCTTGCTAGTACAGCCTGTATGTGGTTGGTGTTTGAGGGCTCACTGCTTACTTGTGTTCAACTTCTTGTTCACCAAAGCCCACAAGTACTTTCCTGCAAAGTTGGTTTCTGTCATTTTTGTCCCCAGCCAGTACTGGACTTGTGCAAGGGATTATTCACTCCCTTGCAGGACTTTGCACTTACCTATGTTGCGTTTCATGAGGTTCCACTCAGTCCATTTCTGGTCTGTCCAGGTCTCTGAGTGGTGCCCCGGCCCCCTGGCATATCAGCCACTCTCCTGCTCCTCATTTATTGCCATCTATAAACTTTCTGAGGATGCACTCCATCCTAGTGACCAGATTGTTAATGAAGACATTAAACAGTCTTGGCACCAGCATCGATCCCTGAGAGACTCCACCAGTAGGACTCCACTATTTGGACTTTGTACTGTTCACCACAACTCTCTAAGCCCAGCAGTCCAGACAAAGTTTTATTCACCATATTCTGCACTTATCCCATCTGTGTTGCATCAGTGTGGCTGTAAGGATACTATGGGAGACAATGCAAACAATCTCCACTGCTTTCAGCTCATCCACAGATGTCTTCATGTCTTCATAGAAAAGAATCAGATTGGTTAGGCACAGTTTTCTCTCTGTAAATTCATGATGTTCTCACTCACCTTCTCATGTTACCTATTCTCAGAAATGACATAATCCTTCCAGGAGAATTTGCTTCGTGATCTTCGCAGGGACTGAGGTGAGGCTGTATGGCCTCTAGTTACATGGATCCTCCTTGACCTTCTTGAAGACAGGTGTGACATTGGTCTTTTTCCAGTCATTAAGAACCTCCTCTGATCAAAGCCTTTTAAGGGTGATGGAGTCAGATAACAGCCAGACCTCCTGGCACCTTCACACACTTCCCATCTGGTCACATGGACTTGTGTGTCCAGTTGGCTGAAGTGGTCCCTGACTCAACCTTCTGCTACTGTGAGTAGTGATTTGTTCACAAAGGCTCTGCTAGTAAGCTCAGGAACGTGGGACGGCAAATTCTTCCAATAAAAAATGAGGCAAAAAGGGAATTTAGCACCTCAGTTTTTACCGTGTCCTCTGTCACTTTGTTTCCTGTCCCACTGAGCAGTCAGGACCATATTTTCCTTTGCCTTTTTTTTGCTACTAATATACATCTTGCTGCCCTTCACATCCCTTGCTAGTTTTCATCTCCAGTCGAACTTTCTTAACTCCATCCCTGTAGGCTCCGGCAATGTCTCCATATTAATCCTGGGTAGCTGTTCCCACTTCTTCCTTCCATGCCGTTATCTGCTACATTTGAGCTCAGTCAGGAGGGCCCTATTCATCCACACTGGCCACTTCCTTCTTTTGCTTGACTTCCTGCACATCAGAGTGGTGGATGCAGAGGCTGTCCTTGGAGATCAACCATCTGTCCCAGGCCCCTTTGCTCTTTAGAACAAAGAAGTAGTAGAATCAACTACTAGATTTCTAAGAGCAAGTTAAAATATCTTGTTGTGGTTTCAGTTGATTGGCATGCAAATGTAAGAAAGAAATTAGATCAGTAGGAAGAAATCTTTGGAAGAAGTCTTTCTCTTGGCTTCTAAATCTGAGAAACACTGGCATCAAGAAAGAAAAAAGATACAGGAAGAACTTTCTTTTCCATTTACTTCGATCAAATTACTATTAAAATCTCTACTAAAAGAAACTCTTTCTATAAAAAGGTGCAGTACAGAACTGATCGTCAACCAAGAAAACAGAAGTTATTCTCTCCAGAAGAATATTTTCCAGGTAAGATATCCTGAGTTGAAAAACAATTTCTATAAAACTTTAAAAAAATCAGGTGGGAGAGCGAGCTATGCTAAGGTCTCTTACTTAGGCAGGTTTGTTCTAAAAAGTCTGCTGAGATCCATTTTATTTACCCTTGCAGTTTTCTTTCCCTTATGTTTACAGGTAAGTTTTACATTTTGAGTCTTGGTGTCTTGTGAAGATGTTTAAAGCATATCCTATTTTCATATCTAAAATGATATTCATGCCACTGAGGCTTGATTTTGCACAGCCAAGCTCCTACAAATAAAGAGTGAAAAATTAAAATATACCTGGAAAATCACTTCTGAACATGCTTGTATCTTCAGCTAAATATAGGCAGAATTAAGTCGAGTCACTGAAAACTGTACCTGAGACAACTCACAGGATGACATGTAGGTGTCTCATTGCATCTTAAAGAAGTGAGAACTATAATAAACACCACTACTTTCATGTATATTCTTTAACAATTTGTAAACTCTAACTTTGGCACTGGGATTTGGAGGGAGAGGGAGAAGGGGTGGTAGTGGCTTTTTTGATTTTTTTAAAGTTAATAATCTGGTGTCTCTTCTATTTTAAAGTAAGCCCTATGAGGGAATTTCAGCTCAAGCTAAAAAATCTAGCAGCCAAGGGGAGAGACCGGGGACATGGATATGAGGATAATTGTAGCCCATGTTAACACATATAGACACCTGATACAGCAAAATCCTGGATTTTATTTCAGTCTGCATTATCAATATGTTTCTACCTCCACTGCTTTTCTGTCCTCTTGACTTGATATCCTTTCCTTACTACTAACCATCTCCTCCAGTTTGAGGGCTGCATGAATCTACCCAGTCCTGTCACAAGGGTGCCGCAGACAGAAATGAATGTCGTCTCACTGCATGTTAAAGCACAAAGTTGCTTTCCTCTCCTTGCACCTGCACTTCTTAGAAATAGAGCAGAAACCTTTCATCAAGTACTTCAAGGTTAAGCAAGCAGTGATCTGCTGGAAAGAAATTTAAGTTCAGATTTCAATTACCATTTCCTGTTCGGGTTGCTGCCAAAATTACAACAAAGCCAAAAACTTTGAAGAGGCAAGCCAGACAGCATACGGGCATACAGACCCATGCTATGATGATGGTGAGAGCTGGTGGCAAATGGTTGTGCCTTAATTGTCTAACACGGCTACCTTGCAGAGAGTGTATATGCCCAGTTCCAGACCTTGATGGGGACCAGAAATGAAGGCAATGTATCATCTCCGGAACCAGAAGCCATCTGGCTTCATTTTGCATTCTGCAATTAACACCTCAGCATCTATCATCCCTAGCCTGGAGGATGACTTGGTCCCATTAAAGGGTCTTCAAGCAGCTAGCTGCAAGATATGCCTGGCACCACTTGAAAATTCCCTGGAATCAAGTAATTGCTTGACTCTGGAAATGGGATATTCACTCCCTTCCTGTGAGCTCTCTGGATTGTCCTGCTTCCCATGTCATCCATCCACCGTTAGTCTTGCAAGCCTCAGCCTGCTCATCTGCTCTGATAGAAGGAGGTCAGTGTGGACACTGATGACCTCATTCAGCACTATAGCCATTCATTCAAGGCTGCATAAGTGTTACAGGTGAGCGTGTTGCAGACCACTTACCAACATGACAAATGCAAGAAGGTCCTTGCTAGCAGTGGTGTAAGTGGTTCTGGGGTAAATATCAGACTTGTTGGCAGCCCAAATGACTTGCAACATGAATACAGATGAGGTGCCCCAGGGGCAATGCAAGACCTGTAGGAAGAGCATGAATTATTGTTTCCAGTGTGCTGTGTTGGCCATCAAAAGCAATCTCACAGGTGCTTTAGTACCCACACATCAAAAGGTCTGCCTGAAAGCACTGCTACATACCCACATGTGCTGAAAAACTGCCAGTGCCTCCATTTAAGTCAGGGTTACCCTAGTGCCTAAGCAAAGGCTTACAAATGTACTAAAAAAAAAAAAAATCACATGTTAAAAGAAATAAACCTCCACTCCAGGTCCATTGCACCTCTGAAGTAACTCAGCCTTACTCCTCAAGAAGGCTGCAGCAGATTAGCTGTGGTCCAAGCACTCCAGGTTCTCTTGGACCGTGGTGCATTCAGTTAAATTCACAGCTGCGTCCACCTTTGGCATAGTGGTTGGTGCTGGGAACTCCTCATCTGGAGTGCAGGAGAGCTCCCCGGCAGGAGCCCAGGCTGTGCACTGCTCCCCTGGAGAGATTCTCTTCAGAGGATGTTAGGAGCCACCTCTGTTCCCATTCAGCCAAAAAAGTTCTCTCTGATAGCTTCTCTTGGGGCTGTGCACTCAAGACTTCTTCAGTCCATTTGGTGCTCCTTCTCTCTTCTTCACGCTTTTCCAGCCATCACTGCTTCTCTCTTCTTCCTTTGCTTCTCATGCAGAGACCATTGCAGCATGGGAGGCTGCAAATCCCTCTCACTTTACACACAAGGCATGCGCTTTTGTCCTGGCTGATGCCACGTGCTGGTGTTTGAAGGAAAGGCTGATGGTATTTTCAGGCCCTTGTTCTGCAGGAAGGCTTAGTTTTTCCTTACAACTCTCCTCAGTGAAGGCTAATGGTTGCATCCATATAATAATATTAAGCAATGACAGTTCTCTCTTCTCACTTTAGGATTTAAAAAATAAATAAATAAAACCAAGTAAATGGAATGCAAAAATTGTCCCTGCAGTGTAAGATCATGCAGTTAAATTCTCCAAAAAGGCAGAATTTAAGTTTCCTGATTGACTGAGCCGTGCTACAGATCTACTATTCCTGCTTTTTCTAGTACTAGGTAAATACATTAAGATTGTAACAACTACAATACTTCTCTGTTAAAATTTTAAGAAATGCTTTTGCATTTGGGCATCACAGTTCACCAAGTTATTGCTTATCTGCCTGCAACTGTGGTACAGAACACATCAAAATGGTGCAGTAAATAAGAAGTGGTAATAAATGACCAGTCCCACTGCCACAGCATTTAATCCGAAATTCTGACTACACGTGTGCTCCTCTAAAAGTTTATCTTATATTCAGTCCATAGTCAGACTGCTGTGCCTTTCTGGTTAAATTAAAGGAAACACAAGATTGTTCATTTCCATCTATAAATTAATACACAAGGCAAATCAGAAGGTAGGATAACGCTCTGCGTTTAAGACCTCGTAGATACAAGAAGCAATGACATATTGAACAACCTGGCTAAAATTCTGTGGTTCTGCCTTCAGAAAAGAAACAAAAAATAATTTCAATAGCTCTCAATTAAAAGAATAATAAAGTTTGTCATTTATAGCTGTATACCTAATTTTCTCCAACTTGGGCCGTTCTCTAACTGTCCTTCATTGTTTGGCATGACTGATTGGATATTGATAAAACAGTATCTCCTGGAAAATTATTGTAATTGTTCCATGTATGATGTAAACATACACCAAATTTTGAGATCTTTTACTTGGCTTTCACTAATTTGATTTCTTTTAAATAGGATTTTTAAAACCCACATCAAAATGCATTAATGAAGGAAATCTAAAATTGCTTCTCAAGCTTTTATGTCATTCTAGGCAAGAGACAATTGCTTCCTACATAGAGTTTAGAGAGCGCTGCAAAGCAACAGTGACTGGAAGTTCAGAAAAACTATCTATCTTAAACACATAGGTGAATTAAAACAATGAGACGCTAGTGACACTCGTAGGGACTGAGTGGTGAAGTAGTGTCCTCCAGGCCCAGCTCTCTTGGATGTTCTCAGGGAAGAACACTGGGGCAAAACATTGAACTGAAAAAGTAAGTGATTTACAACCTCATTCTCATAAAATGACTGTCATTGTTCTTGCAGGCTAAAAAACTAGAGCAAGAACAATGGGCCACTGAGCTAAAAATGCAGTACAAATGAATTTCCATAATCACAGCCAGAAAAATCCTGCAGCTGGGAATATCTAACTTAGTCCTGCAAAGCATTAGGCTACCTTTGATATAGGTATCACGTATCCGCTGAATGAAAAGGTACTTCAAAAATACCTTTTTAAGGTAGAGAAACCACAGGCAGGACTTGGAGATAAGGGAAAACATTAGAATTAATTTACTGTTCTTTCAACTTCATTTCATTTGCACTTTCTGTGCCATTCTTCTCCTTCTCAATGACTTGGGCACTACAAACCAGTGTAGTAATTAAGACTATTTTGGTATGGCTTCTACAGATTTTTTTCTCCCCTCTGTAATCTGCATGTCTCACAGACAATGCCTGAATCCCAAGCCTTTCATCTCAACAGCATAGTTTAAAAAAAAACAAAACAAAACAACTGCTTCAGTATTGCTTTCTCATATGTGTCAATAGGGTTTAATCCACTGCCATCCATTGAATTGCTGAATTTGGGCTTGGAAAATAATTCTAAGATTATCTGGTGTGAAACATACGAACCAAACAGTAACGATAACAGAAAAAGAGCATCAAAACCGCCCCTAACCAAATATTTCTTTACAGTCATTATGGAGCATCTGCTCCTCAAGCTTCACCAGCGACTTTTTCTTTGAGTCATTCCTGCAGCCTATCCCAGTTTACTGTTTTAGTTTTTTCCTATAACGCAGCTATTCATGTTACTTCAAATCCTGCTGATTTCTTATTAGTGCACCTGCAGATCTTTAAATCTGCCATCATAGAGACCCAACAAGCAACTGATTGCTTTGCAGATTTGAAGATAGATTTTTATTTTAGGTGCCAAAAAATTCAGATGGGTATCTAGTGGGATTTTCAAATGCCCGTCATCACCTAGCTCCCATAACTTTTCTAATTTCTTCTGCATTTTCAGAAGATACTTTTATGTCTTTCACAAGCCTTCAAGGTCAAGCTGGTACACAAATTTAAAACACAGGAGGAAATTAAATTTCTGCAAAGGTGGTGATATTTGAAATTTCAAGCTTCTATTTAGGCATGGTTAAAAATGGAAATGCTCTACTTCTATTAAGCCATATTGTTTACCTAATAAATAATATGCAACTTCTGGTTTTTAGAAGAAATTCCAATTTTCTTACAGTTTCTCGTAATATTTGACTTCCAGCAGAGCTGCTGCATTGTTCATCCAAACTCAAACCCCACATAAAGCAGCAGAAGAAAATGTAAGTACATGAGTAATTGGATCTGTGCTTATTAAACCACTAGAAATTGTCCAGCTGATGATGACAAAGAACTGATGTAACTTGGAGGGTTGTACTTTGGCATATGTCATGAGGAGCCAGGATGACAACCTATGTTCTGCAACTGTGTTTGTGTGTGTGACTGGAACTTCTTACAACAATAGAAACAAATCCATTAATAAATTTGTGCAGATTAGGATCATATAAAATTCATAACTAACTTTTACTGCGGGCTACTGAAGTGGGCAGAAGGTTGAACTTGCTTTGGACCACCAGACATTTACAACAGTTATTGCTCTTTTTGTAGCATGTCAAGATGGCATCTGGCAAACCCTGGTACTTAACTAATGAATACCAACCACCTTATTTGTATAGAATCCCTGACACATTGTGTTAGGTCCTGGGCACAGTTTCAGCTGACAGATCTTTCCTTTGACATCTCTTGATGTCAGCTCCTTTTTCCTCTCCAGCCAGTCAGTGAGGAAACTGTTGAGCTCGGCAGTAATCGAGCATTGAATAACAGAGATTAATACAATCAAGCATAAAATATCAATACAATTGAATAGAGTGGTCTAATTTCACTCCTGCCTTCAAACATTCCAACTACATGAAATATTTAAATCCGAAATTCTTCTTTTAAGCTTGGTTTCCTCAGGAAATGAAGCTTCTGCAAGTACACTACATCTTCAGACACATTTCCTCCTCTCTCCCCAAACAATGCCGAACCCCATGGGCCAGACTTATTTAACAATAATCGTATCTCATAGAAAGATGGTGATCTCAAAACATTCAGCCTTGGTAAGAAGAAACACTACACTATCGACTCTCTGGGGAAGGACTGCAGTGAATCTGCTTCTCCCTATGGACAGGGGCAATCCCATGCCTGGGGCTCCTTCCCTGGTCCTCTACCAACATGCCACCAGGCCACAGCTTACCTGGAAACCTCTCCTTTCCAATAGATTTGGATCACCAACAGTTAAGGAGAGAAAGATTTTCCTCAGACTTACCATGGAAGTTTTCTTTTCAATTGGCATTTTCATTCTCTGGAAATTTCAAACAAGTGCAAAGATCAGTATTGGACTATTTTCTGTGAAAAGAATGCAGAGAATGTAAGCAAAACAATTCTAGAATAGAAAATACTGCTATGTTAGGCACATTACTCCCAGGCTTCCAGGAGCGTGATTATATTTTAAACATGGTATTGCAAAATAAATGTACAGGAGCTCATTCCTGATATTTCTCTTGCCTCTTGGCTTGACTGCTCCTTGCATTGTCCTTCAGTTTCCTTGCACCATCACAAGATGGAGTGCAGCAAATTACATCCATCAGACAGGCAACTCCAGATGCTAACAGCTACTAATTAGTAAGAGAGAAAGGGAGAACAGTGTTTTGCTACCTGTTGCCATAGCATTTAATAGACTCTGCTCCCTCGAACCCCACAGTTCTCCATCCCTCCTACTCCCCAGGTGCCATTAGTAGAGAATAATCATTCCCAAACTGAGGTCTGCAGATCACAGATGGGCTGCAAAGCCACACTTTGAAAGGTTTCCTAATTGGTAGCACACACGTGTTTTCCTGGCTGCAGCAGAGTATTAGTGCTCCCTCCCTGGCTGGGTGAAAGCAGGTATATTCTCCAGCATGTGAAAGGCCCGCTTTAGGTCCATCTGCTACTTGTTGGTCGGGGGAACTAATAAGATAGGAGTTCAATAGATTTAATTTCTTGTTAAGCAGTAATATGTTGCTTCAATAAAAAGTTGTATCTAGAGGCAGTACTTCAAAACTTTCCTGGTTCCTGTTATAAGCTTTCAACACAATCAAACCAGGACAAAATATTTACGTTGCCGCATACTTCTAAAACACACTCACAGCATTTCTAAAACATACAACTACTGTTTGTTCCTGGGTTTGGGTTTTGACTTTGTGTCTGTGTTTGCTGATCATCCATTTGTACTGAGAGAAAGCGATATCTATTTGAAGAAAGCTTATTGCTGAAAGTCAAGGTAAACCTCCCAGATGTTGAGACTTCAAGACAGAGAGAAAAGACGTAGCTATTACTGCCATGTCAAGCAACACCATGAAATCTTCCTTCTACACAATTGGTTTGCATGGAAAAGATTTATTCAGTTATGTGTTTGGAAATTCAAAGGCTGGCCTGTTTTCTGTATTTATTTACCAACATTGACCTAGCTACTGGTTTCTGTCCAGAAGATGGAACATACCTGTTTCAAAATGCTTATCTTAATTGCATTTTCACAGTAGCAAGAATTTTGTAAGTAGTACTAGTCACAAAGAAATGCTAAAAAAGACTAGGAAATCCTTAACAACTTTTATCACCATCAAAAAATGGACAGCATGTAGCTTTATCTAATAAACCTGTTTTATTATTCTGAAGACATATCTATTATAAACATAACTGCTATAAATAGACTGCATTATATTCGACACTCTGCACGAAGCAATTTGTTCCTGTAATTTTTCAGTGCATCAAATGCCAAACTTTTCAGACTATATTTTTATATTCCCGTGACCAGGTAAAATTTGCACCACTTCAAAAGAACATTTTAAAGAAAAGTTGTTGAACAAACCAATAGGATCCTCTAAAACCCTGCACAAATTTTGCTTCTATATTAATGAGGAATTAGGGCAAGACATGGCCTTCCTCCTCCCACCCCTACAACACAATTTGGATCTCTAACTGCCACTTTCCCTGTCACTGCAGACGCAGTGGTGTTCTTGGCAGTCACAGCAGAGGATTGAGGGATTTCCATCTTTTTCCATCCTTTCTCTGCCCTCGTTTTATGTCTCCAGTTCCCACTTTGTTGCATGGTAATTTCACCCACTCCCTTTTGTCTAACTACAAGTATTCCTTCGTTCTCTCTTTCTTTTCCTTTCCTCCTGTTCCTCTTCACTCGAGTGCATCTTCATTCACTCACCTTTTTTAACCATAAACCTGAGGGCTCTGGGGTGTTCAAGCTCCTCTCATGCCCTCTGTGGCTCATCTTGTCTCTCAGCACACGTCCATGCAACCCTGGGGGCACAAATGATCACCACACATTGAGGCAAGCTGAAGCACATAAGCACAGGAATTAACAACTTCATGACATTGATTTTAACAGGCGGGTGATAACAAACCCCGCATCCTTTCCCCAAATTCTGTGATTCTTCCCCTGTGATTCTGTGAAACCTCAGACCCAAGTGTCAGCTGTGATAATGCCGGTTTTTAACCAGCTAACTTTGCTGAAACATTTAGCTGAGTCCAAGACAGTTGCTCAGGAGGAAAGGACACCAATGTCACCTACCTTAATATCTGAGCCGGTAAGAAAACACTGGAGTTTCAGGAGATGCTCGGCCGTGAAAATAAGTCCCGCTCATCACAGCCATCAAATCCATTAAAGAAAATCTTACACCATAGCTTTCAATGTGTTTAAAATCTCTTATAAACATTATGGGCTGTCAAGAAAGAAGGAAACTGTAAAATTAAGATCATCTCTCCAAACTCCTGTCTGCCAGGAAGCTTTTCAAGATGGTGACAAATGGCTACTCTGCACAGAAAACTAGCCTCAGCCAGTATCCCAGACCCAGGTTTGGGATCAGGCACAAGAAGACAGAAAAAAGATCACCTCCACAAAGTACAAGAAGCCTCTTTTAGCTACCAAACGCCTGCATTCCTGCTGAAGAGCGTGGGTGCAAAGTGGTGCTGGCTGACTTACGCATCAGCCTCGTGGGTTTTCATTCCCAGTAAGAAAAAATACGATACGATACAGCTGGAAACATCTACCGCTTTAGAAGCTTTTTACCAGATCTCTTCATGTAGGTACCAGGACATTAATCTCTTGGTGTCTTTTCTTTCAGTAACGCAACGCCCACCCCCACGTGATGGGACACTGCAGAAGGCCATCTCCTAAAGCCGCAACCAGGCAGTCGTCAGTCATCCGGCCTCACAGGGCTGTGTTTCAATCAATATAATCGCCTTTCTCATGCCAGGAGCTCCCAGTGCATCGAGTAGTTTAAACCCAGGGACCAACCTCCTGCGTGGCAGGTGGTGTGCTGCCATCCCATGCCCTGAGGTTTAAAAAGAAGGTAAACATCCGAAGTTGAGAAAAAAAATAATTTCTGGAGCATTGTGAGTGGATGTAATACAGTGACACCAAAGAATGAAAATCAAGTCACGTTCTTACAGAAGACAAGAAAACTTCTCATCATCTGCTGATACAAAGGAAATATTTCCTGCTCCCTGTCTTTTTTTTTCTTACGCTGAATATATGGACTCAGTTTTCAATTAAATGTTTCACTTATTTCTGCTCACTGCTTAGAAATAAAAGAAATAAAAGCAATGCGTTGTATTGACTTAAAGGGAAAAAAAAAACACTTGAAAAGCACAGGACTGTCAAAATTAGTTCATTAGGCTCTATTCAAATGATGTTTCTTGCTATGCTAAGCAACCAAAGTGGTTTAAGGCTTTTGAAATAAAATAGTTAATTGTTTGCCTTCCCCCCTGCCTTCTGATACATTTTTGCTTTGATAGTTTGGGAACACAGTGCTAATTGAAAACCTTTCAGAGGAACTCAATCCTACTCTATAGCCTGTGAAGCTGAGACAGACATTCAAACAAAGTGAAATGGAACACATCCAGTTGGGGAAAGGCTGTTATTCATTACAGCAGGGATTTCAAGCACCACATGACCACCCATCTCCAAAATCCTCATTATCTGCCTGAAGTATCTGTCAAAGTATGTTTTCTCTATACAAGTTACTAGGAAAGGAAATCACAGGGACTAATCAGGTACTGTTGTTGCAAAATACTTGATGCAAGAGATAGAAAGGAGAAATTATCCAAGAAAGGGGTAAAAAGAAAAAAAGGAAAGGAATAAGTAGCTGGAAACTATTGTTCAGGAGTTATAGAAAAAGGCAGAGCAGAACACCAAAGCTGAAAGGCATAACCAGGATGGCGGTGATGGCAACAAAGCGATGCACACAGAAAGTATAAAGTGTTCTGTGTTTTGTTGGGAGAGCAAAAGAGGAGAGATAATGTTTGGAAGAACATATAAAAGTGTGCTTCATAAAAAGCATCATGGGTTCTTAGAATTAAAGACTATTGACTCTTTGCAGGGGCTAAAAGGCTGAGTTGTTCCTCTTCAGTATAGGACCAACAGTAAGGTTTGGGAGGCATAAGAGACTTTCAAAGGTGAAGATTTGGAGCAGCAATGCTGAAAACACAGAAAATCTCTGGATTTTTTAAAAACTATGTGCACCCATCGTGGCACTGCACATCTACCTTGTGTACAAAATAGCCCAACGTGCAACAGCAGAGAGTGTCTGTGCATAACGAGGCAGCGGGAAGGGCACAGAGACAGAATATCTGTGATTCCTTCCCAGCTCTGAAAGCACGAACGTATTCACTCTGTTGCATAGCACCAGAAGCACCGAACTTGACTTTTCTGACTCAAAAGCATCCTGGAATTAAAAAAAAAAAAAGAAAAGGAAGGAAAGGAAAAAAAACCTAGGTATAGAAACAAATCTTTTTTTTAATTGTTTCATTTTTAATTATTTCCAGTTGCTGTGGCTGACCCAAGCAAATGCAATTTAGAAACATTTTCCCCTTTAACACAATGTTTAATGTTAATCTGCTGTTCTCGTCACTATATGGCATTAATGGATACACCATCTACTGTGTTTTATGGTACATTTAAACCAGACACCTGGAGAAATGACCATCAGAGTACTTATCTCTAACACCTATTGTAAAAACAGACTTAATAAAATGAGAACAAATAACGCTGCTGGCAATTACCCTTATCGTGTGTATTCTGGCAAGAAAGGTCAAAAGGTTGTTGGTCTGTATATATATGAACTGATTTTCTCTAATATAGTTTCTCACCTGATTTCCCATAGGTTTTTAGAGGCTTTTTCTTTGAGGGGGAAGGCAGAGGGAATGTTCAGTTAAGCTACAATATGCTAAACGATAATCATGTAACTAATACAAGTATCTGGTCCCCCTACCGAGTAGTCATTTATGTTAACAAAGGGAGAAAGAACCTATCGGAGTCTCAGAAGATAAAAGGTTCGGCAATTTCACAGATTTTACAGATATGTACAGATGTGGATGGGGAAGTCACAGCCTTAGCTGCTATGCATTACTGTCACGCCAAACTTCCGCTGTGATTTTAATATTATCTTTTGTTATAGATCTGTTCCAGAGAATATAATTTTATATTTTTCCATTACTTTTTTTTTTTTCAGATGTCAGTTTATGTCTGTTGTAGGCAGCTCAAAGCACCCTGATGCTCAATAACTCCAGAAGTATAACCAGAGAGGAACTGAAGTAGTAAATACAAGGAAGTAAGTCGGAATCAGTACACAGATAATTCTCCCCTTCTCACAGTTCTGACCCAGATTTAGAGGAACCACTGTGAGGTCCTTTACCTGAAAACAGAACAAATGTTTTTTTCCAGGATGCCTGTAAGGAAATTAATCTGGATTAAATTCAGGCACGGACAGAATGTGGAACAAGTTAGCATGACTATTTATTTCCCTTATGTAGGTACTCTAATTCTGGAATAAGAATGCTTCTTTCCTGTTTGATGTTAACCCAGCATATATGCGGAAAATTAATGCAGAATAGCTATCGTAGTTAATTTACTCTGGTAGACATGCACCAAAGAAAAGAAACTATCTTTTCTTATAAATTGCAGGTAAAGAGATAAAGAACAAGCATTTTTCCCATATATCTCAGGAAACTTAAGCCCTCCACCTAATTCAAGTTTATTTCTCTCTAGAACCCATCTAGAATACAAATACTTGTCTGCATTTGTGCTTATACTTCCTTACCTTTGCTTTTAAAATAATACTACAAACATCACAGCGCATCCTCATAGTGCATGGGCTAAGAAATATCTTATGACCCCAGAAAAATAGAAACTAGTTCTTCAATAAATATTCAGGCAGACCAGCCTACAGGTACACAAGGTTTATTTGCGAGTTTGATAAATGTGTTGGTGAATTGAAAAACAAAACAAAGCAAAAAGCCTTTCTCAGATGAACTTTGCCTAGAATCTACACTCCCCTGAACTTAGTGTCTAAAATGGTCTGGAATTTCACTAATGGATTTTTGAAAGTTATAATCTATTTTAATATCCTTTTATACAAACCAAGCAAAATCAGGCTCTTATTACACAGCAGCCTTACTCAGACGATGTTCGTGTTTCTTGAAATAACTTTTTTTATTTTCCTTGATTTTACAGAACAGAGGCAAAAGAACTAGATTAAATTTGGGGAGTATTCTCATGGTTGCGAGGAAACATCCTGGAGGACGAATGAGCTATTGACATTCTCTCCTCAAGCAAGAAGCTGTCCCAGGAGATCCATAAGAAACAAGAAATAACAACAAAGACTGAAAAACAAATTGATGAAACCAGAGATGGCTGCAGACCTGTAAATAGCTTTTCACACTGTCACAGTTACTGTTTGAATTGAATAGTTTAGATTTGCAAATTGATGGAGAAATCCAGTCATTTCATAAAAATAAAAAAAAAAACCTTGTGAAGAACAGATTTCACATTTAATTCAATTTTAAAATAAATACCAATGCTTATTTTTAGTCTGCAAAATCATACCTAGTATAATATTAAGGAGCTTTGGGGGGACAAGCCATGGCAGAATTTGAAACGCTGCTTTTAATACTTCAGCTGGGTTTCATTGTTTCAGTGCTCACAAGTTTGGTTTCAAACGTTTCGTATAGGATTAGACTGTAAATCATTCAAGCATGTTAATTAGCTTCTCCTCTAACCTGTTTTACATCAATTCCATGTATCAATACTCTATGGCTTGGTTTATTAATTTCGCATCAGTCCTATTTACAACAGTGAAAAGTCTAATTCGTTACACAGGGGATCAGTGACGTTAAAGATCATTATACATACAGATGTATTTAAACATACACGTTATTATAGCAAATTGGGGAAATCAAAGAGCTTGCAACTATTGAAGCCTTTATCAGACATAAAAATGCACATATTTCAGTAAAATTATTTAAAACCGAGCAGTGATTAAACCACATTGGGGTTTGTCCTGGGTGAAACCTGCTGTCACGAGCATCTCCTTTTAATTCTTTCTTGCTCTTCTTACTGCAGGCTGCTGTCGATGTGCAGGTTCAAGTCATAAGCTTCAGCATCACTATGAATATCTCCCTCCTTACAAAGGACGTCCTTACGTAAGAAATCTTCCCAATATCCCAAAATATTACAAAGAAACAATAATTATGGTTAATTACTCAATTTCTGTACACTTCTTTGTGGTCTTTGATTTTGAAAGAGTGAATAGAAGACAGGTGCATAAAATAGGCTTAATGAGAACACAGAAAATAGTTGCTTTAGCTGTAAATTACTACATTTACATGCTGTATTTTATTTTTAAAAGTGAATGTGTTGCTCATAAAAGATACAAAATTAGTAGGGCTAGAAACTGAGTTCTTTTATTTCACCCCAGAAAAGCCTTAACATGCTGCCAGTGGTACTGAAAGCTTGCTAACGACACAATATTAATATTCACTAATATCTGGTGGGGTAAATTAATATTGCTTGC
The DNA here is from genome assembly GCA_013398225.1 of Steatornis caripensis. Lineage (NCBI taxonomy): Eukaryota > Metazoa > Chordata > Aves > Caprimulgiformes > Steatornithidae > Steatornis > Steatornis caripensis. The sequence continues at coordinate 191,672 of VZSC01010778.1, forward strand.
CATTAGATGCAACAAGCACTGAGTCCCACTGTGTCTCTTAAAGAGCTTCATTCACCTTCTATATTTAGTATTTGCTGTTATGTTATGTGCAAACTACATCATTTCTCCCACTATGATTATTTTTTCCTCCCTAACTGAGCAGCTCTTTCTTGATCTGTCTTTCCTTTTGGTCTTATCTTCTAAGCAGGGATACCACCCTCTTCTGCTTTTTTCCTCCAAGCAAAACCTTCATTCAAGATTACGTTTCTGCCTTTCTTCTGGCTCAGACAGGAGGTTCTTTCCTTCATATTTCCCTTCCTGTTCTGTGGCCCCTATAAATATTGAGCTTTTTCTCAAGGCTCCCACCTTCAGGCTCTTCCTCTTCCACCTAGCAAGGGACAAAGCCTTCAGACCGCACACCCGTGCCTTCCTCTCCTCCCTGGCACTGAGCATAAGCCACCGATGTAGAGGGAAGCGATTCGCCTCTGTCTCCTGACTTTGTTATGCCTCATTTTGCAGGGTGTCTCTGACTGTCAGCTAGATGCTAGATCAGACAACATGAGATGAGAGACAGCAGCTGAAAGCAAAAGAGCTTTAACCTGTGTTGAGGGGCTCACCTTTTAGCTGCAGATAATTCCTCCTTGCTTTCCTCGTGCTCCTGTTTGCACACTTCTGCAGCCTCAGGTCAGATCTGTAGATGCAAAACCCTAACCTTTGTTATCGAGCAAAGGCCTGAGACAAAAGCATTCTCTTGCCTTCTGAGGATAAATATGTATTTTGATCACGGTTAATCTGAGCCAGACTCAAAAACACTTCCCAAAAGATAGAACTCTTCAATTTTTTCAGTTATCCCAGAACTCTCTTAACTTTTTCTTTCTTTTTTTTTTAGCTTATGTAGTTCATAATAAAATAGATTAACTTAGTTTCCCTTTGGGGAAAGGTGCTAACGTCCTCTGAAATCATTGTGAAACCATTGCATAGCTGAGCCTCTACTTAGTTTGGTGGAGGTCCCAAGGATATCCCCTGCTTTAAGGCAAGGATGAAGGATCCTAAGATGTAAGAAGTGCTACGTGAAATTCCCTGGCTTACCTACTGGTGACGGCCTGGGTGATGAGGCTGGTCCCGAGGTTTATGCAGGTACGTGGTACTCCTTGATTAAAAAGAAGTAACAATTACCAGGAAAATTATGAAGGCTGCAGCCTGGTTTAGTACCTCCATCTGTGTCCCATGCACTCCTGGTTCCTTGATGCGGCTGCAAGTCTTCCCCATTAACATTGATGATGGATTATCATTAGAGCTTCCTGTGTTTTGTGAATATATGTCTAAGTACGAGTGTGTGTGTGATTTTTTTTCCCTAAGCTAGATTCTCTCTCAGAACAGTAAGAACTTGAGGTTTATATTTATTGCAACACTCTCTTCTGACTATCTGCAATCACATAATACCTCTGAACTTTGTTAGGTAACCAGTCAGATTTAGGATTCACTTTTCTCTGTCAGTCATGCAGACCTGACATTGTTTCTTCAACATTTCCATCCCTCAGCATAAGTAGCAATGAATTATGTCCTCTCAAATATAGGTAAGCTTTCTTAAATTTTTACACATAATTGAAAATTCTAGTCTCTTTTAAATTGTAGCCTGGATACTTAATTGGCCCTAGATTTTAAAGAGTCTATCTTCAACACGATATTTCATAGATCCCAAGAGCCTTGTTGCTGGCAGTGAGAACTGTCTCTTTGCCTTGTATATACTGAGGCTTAAATAATATATTTCTAATTGCTTTTTTTCCTTTAATTCACGTTTGATTGAAGGAAATTCTGTAGCATAGTTTGGAAAAGAATTTCCTACCTTAATTTCTTAAGACCAGCCTCTTGCAGCTTACAGATTAGTGGTTGAGCAATAGTTTGAATGTGTTAGAAATTCTCAATGCAACAAATAAGGAAGACAGAAATGTATACTGTGTTCCCAGCTGTTTCCCAGATTATTCTGGAAAAAAAAGTGTAATGTCAATATGTTTTACAGTGGTTGTATGAGTCTATCTGAAGCAGAACCTGGAGGATGAAAAACATTATGTAGGTGCAAATACTGATGACATTTCAGCAAAATTCTCTTACCTCAGGTACTATATAGCTGTTCTAGACCTCTAATACACTCCTTGCCATAATACCTCACTACTAAACACACATTTTCTATCAGTTTCCCTTGCAAAACAAGCCAAACCCAAATTTTTCTGGACATCGTTTCAGGATGCATTTTCCAGATATCATTGCCATATGCACCTGGTTTCTTCTATCAGCTGTCACAGACAAGGGGGAAGTCTTTCTTGTCCTGAAGGTTTCTGCACACCTGGAAAAGGATATCAGAGGCCCCTGAGCATATAGACGTACGCATGACTAGCCTGAAGCACAAGGATTGTCCCAGTATGCTCCAGAGGACCACTTAATACTGATGTAAATACTCAGGAGGGTGTATCAGGCTCTCAGCCCAAGTGGCTTTGGGTTTGTGCAGGGCATCCTCGGCTGCCCCGCAGAAGGGTGAGCCAGGTCTTGGCGTCTCTGCGTGCTGCTGAGGTGCAGCCAGTCAGGGTCTGGTTATTTGGAACATCTCCTTCCATGGCATTGTGTTTCACTGTCTCATTTACTCTGCAGTGCTAAGGACATTCTTATTTTTTTTCTATTTTTAGTACCGATGCGATCATCAGGAGGCAGAGTTTCCTATAAGGAAGGATAAAGGTTATAGGTACAATAAAAATAAACACCAAATGCTGCATGAGGCTCTCTAATGTGTCCTTCTGTACATTGTGACCTATTAAATGTCACTCCAGTAGTTTGTAAAAAGCTCACAGACTCTAGCTTTACATATCCCTGGAAAGCCATGCTGTGGGTCACAGAGGGAAGCGGCTGAGATCTCCCAGCTACCCAGGACTGATAAGAGCAAAGATGGCTTTAGAGAAAAGCCCTCGTAGCTGTGACTGAGCCAAGTCCCAGTCTGTAAAGGGGGTGGGGGTCCCTCACTCCTCCAGCCTTCCCAAAATACACCTTCCCAGGCTTGACTTGGCCATCGCAGCCACGCAGACAAGCGGGCGGGTGTCCGGAGGGAGGCTGTGCACCCCTGCAGAGCAGCAGCCCCTCCATTCGGGTCCTGCCTCCAGCGCGGCAGGTGAATAATGAGCCGCGCTTCGCTGCAGAGGCACACCAGAAACCAAAGAACAAAAATATTTAAAGGAATCAAATGTAGCCCAAGAGGAAAATTTCCTTATTTACCTTGCAGGTGGGCATCTGAACGCAAGCTTTTCAAAATTATTTCTGCCTGCACGCGGAGCTGTAAGAACCGGTGCCCCAAAGGGAGGGCAAAAGCAGAGGGTCATGCATTCGCAGGTCCCAAGGCCAGGAATCAATAGCCCGGGCCACCTCTGTTTCTTCATTAAAAAATCAGAGCCAGGCATTTTAAAATTTGGGATTTTATCAGACGATCAATTTTAAACAGCAGCGTGAGCTCAAAGTAGTCGCGTATGGGAAAAAAGGGAATTAATGTCTTTCTTTCTCCTCCATGTGCCACTCAGGAGTTGTTTCAAATAGGATTATTTTGTCATTCAAGTTTCAAGGTTAAGATTTCCTCCTATTTATGACTGCAAGTCTAAAATCCTTCAAACCGGTAAACTATCACGGTAATTCCAGAAACAAAGGATGCATAATGAAAAAACTGAACTGAGAATTGAGAATCCTGTGGGCCACGAGGAATGGAATATATTAACATTCACCTCTAAACACTTTCCTCTGTTGCTTATATATTAAAAATATTATAATAAAAAAAATCCTTGAAGCATCTATGAGACTGCGTGTTGGTCTCCTTTTGAGAAACACAAATTACTCTTTATATTTCTTCTCTGTGAGGGTTTTCAGCAGAACAAAGGCCCAGTAAACAGTGATGAATGGCTCTTCCTTCTCACTGGGGGAGCGGCTTTGGAGAGCCCACATGCTAATCCTGCCCTTACCTGGCTGCAAGATAAATCGCGGGGCGAAATTCTCTGACTTTCAACCCTACCAGCCTCCTCTGGCTGAATGAGCCACTTCTGTTCACATGTGAGTTGTTAAAGCATTTTGTTTTCCTCTTTCATTTTTTGCCTTTGAAGAGGGAGTAAATTGCAACTACTCATGCCTATTATTAAGATCTGAAGAGAAAATGTTTAAATTAAAGATTGTACAAACATTCAAGCAGCAGTGTAATAAGCTCCATTTGGGAGGCAATGTAGCAAGTTCTGTATTTTTTATTTGGTTCATTACTTAAAACTAAATAACAACTGCTAGTTTTATTGCTGCCATTTAACAATGCTGGGATTTTCTCTGTTGGTGTTGAAATGTAGTATGATTTCAATTTTTTTTCACCTTGACATTTTACTCTACTAGTTTAATATTGATCAGCAGATACATATTGTGATCCCTGCTTTCTGCAAGCTGTAACAAAGCAGGACAACACAAAAAAATACCCTCTGGAGGAAGCCTAACCACGCTGTTCTTTATTGTAAAATCAAGCTTACATCTGAGACTACTATATTGCTCAGGCTTTATCTCACTTGTTACCTTGAGTGAATTACTTAATGATGGGAGGCAAACCTTTGCTAAAAGGTAATGTGGTCATTAAATAGTTAGATCAAAATTCTAGCAAACTACACTTATTATTTCTGAAAAGGACTGTAAAAGGAAGTGCCATCTTCCAAAGCTGCTATTTTGAAATATGTTAGAAACAGATGAGAGTAAAAGACCAATTTTACCATCCACCCATTTGTCTGTCTATACATTTTTGTCTGTCTGTTTACTTCTGAGAAATGCATTTCATTCTAGCCGTCAGAAAGAAAACAACATTTGTTCACTTAGAAATGCTTTTTTGCATCAAACTCTTGCCATGATCCCAAACATTTAAACAGAGACACTGGCAGACACAGGATTACCTTGGCTCGAGTTATGAACTGGAGTGACATGAACGGCTGCCTGGAATAGCCCCTCTTTCATGCAAGATGCTGCAGGTGACCCAAGGACAGTTTGTGCCTGCAGTGACTCCCTGAGACCTCCAGAGTCAGCAGCAATTTTATTACTTTCATGAGTGTTGTATAGACGGAAGAGCAAAACTTCAGCACAACCCAAGCTAGCCAGGGGCTGGGACAGACTAAGATATTTCTGGATCTCTTTATTGTCGTCTTCTTGGATGGGACCATAGGCAAGACACTGCACGGCAAAGCTGGAGGGTGCTTGGGTACACTAACTGGCAGGAGAGCCACGAGGATGAATGGTGCCAGAAGGTGTGGACTGGGTGTCCAGAAGTCGCACCCATTTAAAGTAAATTACTTCGCAGGAAGGAGTCAGCTCTTTTGGGGTAGTTTGTTCAGAAGTCAGAATTCCTGAAACTGTGCAACTTTGGGCAAATATTCTAGAAGGCTCGTGGGATACCTCTTACCATTTTAATCTGCTTGTTGAAATCTCAGTGCTGGTAATACCAGAAATCACCTGGAAGAGACAAAGTAAGTTTGCTTTTCCAAAAATTTTGTTCAAGCAAAGCACTACCAGAAATTCTCAGAACACATTCCCTTCCTCAAGGCTTCAGAGGAAAGCACCCTAGAAAGCATTATTTGATGTGGGACAAGAGACTGTGGTTTGGGAACTACTAGAATAAGTGATTTACTTTTAGGCAGAGAGAATGAATGAGCAATGGGTATAACGAAGAACTTGTTGTTCTAGTTAAAAGTAAGACAGGTTGAGAGAGAGGCTGAGCGCTCCTCTGCCCTAGGAACAGCCAAGTCATTCCTCGCAAGACTTCTCCGGACTGTAAATCACTTTATAAATGCACAATGCCTCGGCACAGTCCCAGAACAGAACAATTCATGCTGCGAGGAGCTATCAACTTGCTTTGCAAAGAAGAACTTGACATCTGGGATAGTCTATAAACACTGAGAAGAACAAGCTGGGAGTGCAACCAAAAGCACAAACCCATTCTTGCAAAGTACAGATGGGGCCTACAGAAATATCAAACCAGAAGGACTGCATAAGTAAGTTACTCCGCTCCCCCTCTATCTGTCTCTGTTTTTAACAATTCTGAGCTATAGAAATGCCAGCTTTTTTAATCTATAAAACCATCTGTGTGGCTTTTCTTAGTGGTATCCTTTCACTTACATCCTGTGTCATTGGTGTGTCTGTCTCTCTTGATGTTGATAATGTTGTTGGCAGCTTCTCTTGAAGGTTCCTATGAGTGTACTTTGAATGACAAAGAAGTAGGGGAGGAAGGATGCCCAATGCAAAGTTAGGACAGAGCTGATTTTTACAGTCTTGTGCATATAGAATAGATTTAGTTCTGCCTCGGTCCATTTTTCTTCAGCAGCAAAATTTTTAAACCACGGAAAGCTTTGCAAGAATGGGATGCTTCCCCCCAGCAGCTTCCCCTCTGCCCTGCAGCAGGCTTCTTGGGGAGGACCTCGAAGTGCAGCAAAAGTCTGGCTGTTGTGATACCGTTATCGGTTGTGTGATTATTTGACAAATAAGTCTTCATGATGTTTTCACAAAGAGAACCCTTTGGCTAACCATCTGAGGCAGAGGATGCTCTTAAAAACGGTGTTTTTTTCAAACAACAAATTTAACTGTTTAGTTTTCATGTAATCTTGACATTTAAATAATACTTCCTGAGCTGTCCCTCTGTTTTTCAAGTCTTTCTTTTTGCACAGACTAAGTGCCCCAAAGCCACTTAACTGTAGCCCAAAGTCTAAGGGGACTAAAATTCTTTAATTTCCCCCATCCTGCCAGGAGTCCACACTAGCATTTGTCATGGTTTAACCCCATCCTGCAACTAAGTACCACGCAGCCGCTCGCTCACTCCCCCACCCAGAAGGATGGAAGGAAGAGAATTGGAAAGGTAAAAGTGAGAAAACTCATGGGTTGAGATAAGAACAGTTTAATAATTGAAAAATAATAATAATAATAATAACAATAATTTGTAATTAAGAGGAAAATAACCGAGAGAGATAAATAAAACCCAAGAAAGACAAGTGATGCAAATCAAAACAACTGCTCACCACCAACTGATGGATGCCCAGCCAGTCCTCGAGCAGCAGCCCCCTGGCCAACCTTTCCCACAACTTTATATGCTGAGCATGACCCCAGATGGTATGGGATATCCCTCGTGTCAGCTGGGGTCACCTGTCCCAGCTGTGTCCCTTCCCAACTCCTCGTGCACCCCCAGCCCACTGGCTGGTGGGCCAGTGTGAGGAGCAGAAAAAGCCTTGGCGCTGCATGAGGACTGCTCAGCAGTAACAAAAATACCTCTGTGTTATCAACACTGTTTCCAGCACAAATCCAAAACATAGCCCCACATCAGCTACTGTGAACAAAATTAACTCTACTCCAGCACAGCACTTTTCCTTGGAAATTGCTCATTTTTCTGTTTATGTCTCTCTGGTGCAGAAACAGTGCTGGTTGTATGAGGAGTGGTTAATTCCACAGTTAACCTCCCTTGTTCTTTCTGCCACAGCAGAAGAGTGGGCCTCAAGATCAGGAGGCCAGGGAATAGGATGGTGAAGCCGCTATCAGCTTTAAAAATACATTCTGTTCTGTTCTGTTCTCTTCACGCTGTGCCATTTCCATGCCATCCAGTCTGTATCATCAGCCTGGTGACTTTTAACTCTTCCTGATGAATCTCCCTTTAGCCCTCGGCAAAATTAGCAAGTCAGACAACTGCAGTCAGTCCAGCAACTGTGTCAGGGCTGAGCAGCCTCCTCCACAGAGAGGCAGTAAAACAGGAATAGTTAAGCTGCCCAGAAGAATAGCTGTGCATCTTTAGCACTGATAATCCCTGTTTCAAAGGATAATAGAGGACACAACCCTGTCACAGTCTCTCACCCCAGCACTGGGATGTCTGCACGCCCCAGATGGGGACCAGGCTGCCTGGGGCCTGTGGACAGGCAGCAGACGGCAGGTGCCCTGCCCAGCACCGAGCCTACCCTTCCACTTACCTTCCCGTCCCTGAAGCACCAGCAGCTAGGACAGATGTTCACTGCTGGACGTGGACATTGCTCCAAGCCCATCTCCTTGCTGCTCCTGGCATGTGTGGAGTGTGTCTTACTGTGTCTCAACCTGCATTTTCCCTGCCAAGAAACAGACACTTCTTTGAGGAAATAATAAACTGGCTGTTTTCTGTGTCCTCAGCTGGCTACATGCAGATGGAAACATACACAGACAAGAAAAGATTTGGCCAGTGTTTTCTCCATCTAGGGTATCTCCCAATGTCCTGCAATGTTCATGCTGGCTGTAAGGAGTCTGGGGCTGGATGGATAAGCAGAAGAACTCATTGTTCTCCCTCCATCTCTATGGCTGTCTCCCCATTTTTGCCCCAAGATTTATAACACTTAGGAAACTCTTTCTACCTTATTGACTAGGAAATAAGATCATTCTTATGGGAATGACCTACCACAAGGTCTTCAAACTCCGTGACCCAGGGAAGTCAAGATAGGCTTTCAACAGCAGGGCCTCACAAAGGGTTTCCAAGTCCCCTTCTGCAATGGCAGAAACTTGGGAATTCACTCAGGAAGTGTCTTGGATGTCCTCATCCATCCCCCTGCACAGCTGCTGGTGGCCAAGAGCAAGAAGGAAAGGAGGATCTCTGTGGGGTGCCTACAATTCACAGAGAAATACACTTTGCTTGTCCCACATATCCACAAACTCAGGAAGTTCAGGAAATCTCCAACACTCCACCACAACAATAGCGTGGCTGAAGGTCATTCAAAGCCAGTGCAATATCCTGAAGGATGCTGTAGAGATGGGTCTCCTGATGGACAATTGCACATTAGCCTACACCACGGCAGGCAGACTGGTGGGATGTGTTGCACACATCTTAACCATGCCTTGCCAAATGATCTACAAAAAAAGATTGGCAAAAAAGTTTTTCAAATTAAGAATTTTACTACATGTTTTTTTTCTCAGAAATTGCCATACAACAGGACAATTTCAAAGCATAAGAAGATTCCGGTCTTCTTCCCTGAAGAAGTCTAAAAATAGGCAACTACTCCTCATCCTCGTATGTCCCAAAGTAAAATAAATTCAAGGAAAAGGTATTTCAAATAATGCCACAGTGATCCTGAGTTGTTCTCTGAGGCAATGGATGCCACCTTCCAATGTCCTAGCATTTGGGAACGTCTCCTAAAATACAGTGCTTTTCTTTGTCCTCAGCTGGAGAGATCCATACACTTAAAAAATTGCTTCCTATGAAACCTTATCCAAACAAGATAGTTTAAAGTTGCAATTATTGCACGCAGGGGCGGATGTTGTGTCTCCACTGTATTCCATAATGGTAACGAACCCTCTTTTTCTAGACCAAGGGACAAAACTGAGGCCCTGAGACCTTGCTGCCCTGGCGTATTTAGAAGCCTTGCAACCTTCCATTGTCAGAAGTCCACGGCCTTTTTCATGACTTCATATTCACTGCCACAGTTTAGATTTTTGGAGTGAAAAATCTAGCTCTCCTCACAGACATCACAGAGTGAAGAATTTCAACCCTCAAGTTGCCTTCATGCCATGTCTTCAAACACCTGTCTGATCATTTCTGACAATACTGTTGTTAAAAGTCTCCAGTTGTGTAGTTATCAGCTATGTATTTAATTGGAACATGCTGGTTTAAAACCAGCTTCTATCTGCATGCCTGCCGTTGTACTTCCACAACTAATGGTGAACACAAATACTGTTGCTCAGCAGTTAACAAAACTGATTGTACCAGCACAAATTCATTTTAAAATTCATTAAAAATCAGGATCATTAATGCCTTACATATTTTTGCACAGCCTGGAAACATTCTACTGGCACAGTGTTGTGCTGGGCAAAATAAATCCCATGCAACGTCTTCTGTAGATTTGCTGACTGGCCCTTCCCTCCCTCTGCAAAACTGTCCTTCTAGCTCTGATGTGGTGTCCTTCAACAAGAAAAGCAGATGAGATATCTCGTATTTGTGGGTGTGGAAGGGAGGGAGATGGAGCATTTTCCTGTAAAAGGCAGATACTTGCAGTTGGTTCTTGACAGCGATTTCAGCAACATTTTTCTGGCAATGATTCGTCTAGTCAAAAAAAACTGAAAAACATAAGCACAGAAAAGCAAAAGTTGCTGGCCTGCCCATCTGTAGATAAGCAGCAAAATTCGTCCTGGTTTCAGCAGTGAAAACTCACCCTAATATCACTGATTGTGGGATACAGGGTCTTCTCCACTGACAGAGAGTCCAAACTCAGAGCACTTGATTCCCCGAAACATCATTTGATCTGCTAAATTGAAATTCCTCCCATTTGAAAGAACCTCTCCAGCTTAATGTGACATTGTGTGTTACTTCCCCAATGCTGATAAATGCAGTTAATTCCCTTCTTCTGTGGAGCTGGATGGAGGTAAACGGACAACGAAATCCAAGGAAGCAGGGTAGGGCTGTGGTTTCTCAAAACTTGTGTTGTACTCCTTTGCTCAATGATAACCTGAGAAACGAGCCAGGTGTTACGTGATATAGAAGAGGGTAAATACCCTGTTCTTCAGGCAAATAACCAAAACCAAAAAGGGATGGATAGACCCTCCTTGGGCACAATGACCGTACAGAGATGGCCTCAGAAGCACAGGACAGAGTTAAGCACAGGCCAGGGGACACGGTTTAAAATGGCTTTGACTCATCTTCTCATCATCCCTGTTTTGATCTTTCCAGAAGCCAGAGGGACTTGCCCGCAGTGCCCTGGTGACACCACAGCATGATCCCCGCTGCCGCTGGGAGCTCCCAAGTGCTTCAGCCCCACATCACCACTTCCAGCATAGATGATTCACCCTCGAGCAGCTTGCGTTCATTACACTTTGGTCATCTCAGGAGCAACGCCAGCCACTTCGCTGAACAAAACCCGGCTCCTTGAGCCCAGCTGGGCTCACGCAGGGGACGTGGTGGCAGGCACTGTGCAAATTCACAGGTGGACGTAAAGGAGTTGTCAGGACCTCAGTGCACTCTATGTCCAAGAGGCTTTTGAGGTCAGTGCCTGTGACCGGAGTGCCACTGACATGCTTATCAGACAATAAACTGCATGAGGGGCAAAACCTGCTATCATTCTGCAAAAATAAAACTCCTAAAAAGCAATGATCATGCTAGGAAGATAAGGGGAGGTATTGTGTCAGGATCTAATCTTTTTACCTTGTGTTTTCAGCCTGTATTGCTCACCATCTTCAGACCCAAGGGTCTGCTCTGCCCTAATATACATACAGCTCATTGAATATTTGAGATCTCCTGTCAGAATTTAGTGATGTTATCCTACTGATGTTTAAACGTTGCTATAACTTGTATGTGTTCATGTGCGGGAGATAAAAGCATACAGGCACTTAGCCGTGAGGGACACTTGGGTTTGAGAGTATCTCAACAGTTCTCTGCACTGAAATCTCAGAGCTGCAATCCAAACTAAGGTTTTAAATTACTGAACAACTTTATTATTCTTCGATTTGTTTCATTAGCAGGAAAATGCAAGTTCTTTCATGTAGAGTTACTGATAACAAAGCTGGCTAGTACCGAATGCCCTGCTGAATTCACAGTGGGGCTTGTGGAATAGGATTGTATAGCAACAAATGCCAACTGCTTAATGTCTCACTGAATTATAGATTTTGAAAGACTGTTTAATAATAAGGAAAACAGTTAAGATGGTTTCCAATGAATTTTACACACGTATAAAAAGCATGGGATTGGCATTGACAATGTATCTCAGGAGGGTTATTGTTTCACACCGCTTGTAAATTTGAGCCCTTACTGATACATGCATTACCCCTACTTAGATTATGTATTAAGGTATTATTAATATAGAAAATATCTGGCAGGTCACTTTTTTAAAAGGCTTAACACCTTTTTTTTTTTCATGGGCAAATGATTTTTTTTTCTCCATGTCTCATGATTTTTCCTCTGAAGGTGTTATGTTTCCAAAAGAGAAATGACTGCGGTGGGTTCCTTCACTTTGTACTTCAAGTTTTTGTATTTCTGTGTTTACTATTTAAATTCAATTATTTTGAATTAGGCCACAACACAAAGCTATAAGCAATTCTGCATTGGTGACACATGAAGAGGTCCTAGCTTGTTCAGGATCCCATCCATCACTGGAGTGGGAGTCACCTCCTGCCGCAGTAGGTATGCTCAGCACGGTGCACAATTAATGCCAAGGTATTCCTCTGGATTTATTCACATTGCATTCTGATGGGTTCTGCTCCCAGCGTCTGAAAACTTACACCAATTTTATACAAACTCCTGCCGTTTCCACCCGTCCAGGATTAAAGTGAACTGTCTGCAAGATTAAGCTCTAAGGAAAAGAACAAGTGAAATAAATGAGCGGGCATCCAGCATGCTGCTAATTATTGTGCTTGTGTATGCGCACGTAGTCTGTGTGTGGGTGCATATGCATGTGCACATGCCTTTTTATTAGCAGCAAGGCCATTACAAGAACTACTCAATAGCAAAGTCATCCAGGATTTCCCTGCTTTATCTGCTAATAATTTTGCTAGACTTTAACCTCTTGGGCTGAAGCCCTCTAGGCAGATTTCCCTGCAGGCCATATACTCAGGGAAATATCCAACTCCAGACTGTTCATTTTTTTTCTAAGAACAAGTTTAAGGAAAAATATATACCCTGGCCTCGTCTTCTTGAAAGATTAAGAAGTCATTTGCTATTCCTGTGCAAATCAACCCAAATTTGCCCGTGTTATATGCCTTCCTAAGATCACAGTCCGAGCACACATAGCACAGGAAAGCAGTTAAATTCCCCAAAGAGTCTGTGCTTTCTGGGCACGGTCCCCGCTGGGTTGCTTCAGCATCACCCAGCAGCTACTGCCCAAGGCTGCTGCCACCCTGCTGGGGACAGTCACCAGGGCTGGCAGCAGAGCCCCCGTTTGGCTCATTCTCAGTGCCACAGGGACGAAACTGCCCTCTTCAGCTGGAGGCAAGGATGGGGAGTGGGGAGCTGGCTGCCCACGGATCACGTGCTGTGGAGCGGACAAGCCTGTGTCTATCTACAGCATGTTTGCCTCCAAGAGTTTGGGAGGCACTCTGGGTTCCAGTGCCTCCTCCATCAGCAAATAGCTGTGACGGCCGCTGGCGAGGTGTTTTAGCACCGAACTACATAAAGGCTATTGCTAACACTATCAGCTTTCCACAAGAGTAATTAGCAGAGATCTTTAGTGGTTGAAATTAGTGGAACCTCTGGACTTTAATCTTCCTGCGTCTTTTCGTTCCACCTGAAAAATGAAGATAACGATGTCCCCTCATCTCAGAGAGAGAAAAAAGAATTCACCACTATTTGCGAGCCACTTGAAAACAATAGCAGTGACTGCCACCAAAAAGCTGCTGATGAAATTAATAATTATGCATCCAGAGCACAGCTTGAATAGAGTGCAATACCCGAGACGTGGGGCCATGTGCTGAACTATGAAGATAAAACAGAATATTGAAAAGCTGCCCAGCAAGTGATCCTAATCCAATCCAAGCACCTGTGGGTAAAAAACATGTAGCTGTATGAGCAAGTGCTCATCGTAATGCAAAACCAGAACAGCACTCAATGAAATTTGCACAGGTAAACTTGATTCTGGCATTACCTAAGTTTTAAGAGCTTGATTTTGTAAACAATCATATCCTTTCAACATGTATTTTTGAGCATGATATATGTATAAGTTTTGCGGTGTATACAAGTACTGGTATTTATGCACACTTAACTTCCCTGATTTGGCTTCCACCTCATTGTGAAAAAAAAATATTGCCTACAAGTTATTCCTATAAGAAAGAGAGAAAAAGTGAGAAAAAGAGAAAGAGAGAGAGAGAGAGAAGAAGGTACTACTCGACCTATTAAAGTGAACAGTACAGCTAGTGATCTCCAGTGCTTTAAACAAAGTAAGGGATTAGCAGGAGTGCTTATTTGCATGTTCAGCCTACTTCCAAAGCCAGACATATTACGTGCCTGGGCATATACTTACCGACCTTATTATCATAGCAATCTCAAAATCTTGATCACACACTAAATTGGTGCAAATGTTACGAATATCCTTGGGTGCACAGTTGCTTATGCCATTCATTTCAGCACATCTTTAATTTCAGCACACTGAAGACCACCGCAACAATCACTTTCAGCTGTAGAGAGAGCTCATCCTGTGCAATTGAGACCATCTCAATAGATCATGTTTGCAACCCTACTAAAAATTCCCCAAATTGGGGTGCTTGTTTTAGATGCTTAGAAAATCAGTCTTGGGAGAAATTCAAATCTTCTCTGGGTTTTGCTGCAGGGCAGCAGTGGCAGATTAGCCATCTGCATCAGAAAATTGCCAGCTATCGTAGCTAAGGCGGCAGTAACACTAAGGGGACAGTTTGAAGGAAGAGTCCAAGTGTGTCTGTAGGGGTCCTGAAATACTTAACTCCACTGACTAAAAACCAGTAGAGTGTTCACTATTCACAGTCACTGCCACAGTGGCTTTGCTGGGTTTCACAAGTTGCAGAGGAGGGATTTATTCTTGACTTCATCTCACTTCTGTCGATTCTGCAGAATCCTGGTTAATGTGCTGCTGAGAATCTCATCAGTGACCACCCCAAATACTATGAGGACACCCTCAGTCTGCTGCCCGCAGTGTGTTTGTGGAAGACACCTATAGACGTACACCAACCAAAAGCACCATGCCTGTGGGAACTGAGAAGATACCATCCCAACACAATTTTTTCCACAGTCAAATTTCTCTAACTGGCCATAAATGAAATCGTATCAATGAAAGTGGCCCAAAATAAAAATTCAAAGTAATTGTTTTGAACATTTTAATGATTTAGGATTACTAAGGGTAATTTGCACAAGTTAATTGGAGGCAGTAAGTTAAATGCAGTGTTCTACTACTGAATCAAGCCAAGCCTTTTGGTCAGGAAGAATTCACAAATACCTGTAGCAAGCACCTACCTGCCTTGCAGTCCTGATGTTCTCTCCAGTACTGAAATATCTAGCACTTGAAGCAGAAGTGACATGACAGTGCTGTACTTACCGAAAATTACTGCCTAGGTAGGTTTGTCCAAAGTTTTCCAGTGAAACTGCAGACCATCCTATAATCCAAATATGTTTGCATTAGATCCTAAAGCCATCTTCGTTACTGGAAAAAGAAATCCTTTCTTTTTCTTTCGGACAGGAATTAAGACTTACCTTGTAAACACCACTGAGAATTTATTATCCAAACGAGTTCTTCCTGGAGTGAACTTCTCAATGACCTGCCTGTCAATACTAATGAAATCAACCCATCTTTCTTGTTTTGAGCAGCGGCTTTAAATTCCTAATTGAGTCCTTACAGCCATGTACCATGCCTGAGCAGACAAAGCTGCTATCTCTAATGAGTTTAGACCATCTCAAACTTTGAAAAAGGGTAGAGTAGCCACATCTGAACTAGGTGAAGGCAATAAAGTTGGAAAAAAGATCTAACATAAATGTTTCCTTTATCTGCCTGAAAGAACTCTTGAAATTCCTAACACAAATGTCACAGGTATTTCAAAGATAAAATATAGACAACTCATTGCAAGATTCCTTATCAGAAAGCTAATGCTCCATGCTAAAGCAGTGGAGCAATTTTTACACCTGAGTAATGAAAGTGGCCAATGAGAACACCTACAAATCAAGAATATTTTCTTAAGCAGACGACTTCGGATTAAGATAGAGATTACACTACTTTCTGGCTTCACTTACTACACCTAAGTATATGAGGCTAATGTGAGGGTATCTGTTTTACAGTTATTTGGGTCTGTAATTGATACCTCCTCCAGCAAAGGATTAATATATCAGATGAAAATGAAGACTGTATTAGTGATGTAGGTCATTTGAAATACGATTTTTCTGAGTTGCCAAACTCCTCATTCCTTATGTTTCTATTACAAAAGCATGTATAATGTGAATTAGAGAAAGAAAAGAAGGGTTGTATTCAGAACCAGACTTCTAACTGCTACCATATAAAACGGCCATGAGGTACCTGTAGGTACAACTCATTCTTTTTCTACCCATGCATTTAGTGGTTTATTCATCTCGGGGAGAGTTTATTTGTTATTTTGCAGGCTGGACTGCGCTGGAACTTTACAGGTTGCTGTTCTGAGTGAGGTTTGATTTCCTGCTGTCTCTCTTCATCACCTCTCTCCTTTTGTAGATTCCCCTGCTATTCTTTCACTTGTATCTCTGAACAGTGGGCATGCTTTTCATTTTAAAAATTACTCCTACTGTGAGCTCACTTAACAGGATTGAACATTCATGATTTTGCTCTTCAGCGGGTCTTTCCACTTTTGAAGAAAGAGTTCAGGGCTAGTCACTGTCTTCTGGCCGTTGCTGCTTCCCTCCAAAATGAACTTCATTTACACTTTTTTTCCCCTGCTGCCTCCTTGTCTCATTGGTTTTGAGAAGTGCCAATGTTTCTGGTAGGCTGCACATGCAGATAATTCTTTTGCCTTTTAATTCTGACTTTCCGTCCAAGATATACCCCGTTGCTGCAAACACCTGCTGGGCCTGGTAGTCAGCAGCACTAGGACGTCACACCGGAGGTCCTGTGCAGTGGAGCCTTTCCAAGGTTAGGATTCCCGTGAAGACAATGAAGTAACTAGTTTTGGGTTTTCTCAACGTAGCACCTGGATGCTCCCTCTGTGAGGGAGCCTCTTCTGACAACCCTTGTGGTGGCATTTCTGGCCAGATATTGCATCATAGCCCTGCTCTACGAACGTATTTTGATGCCTTAAAAAGCCATGCACTGCTGGTCTTAAGAAGGGGTATCACTTCTCAAATGACAGTTTATGATCATTCCTCATTGCATTATATGGGGCAGCGACAGCTGACAAAATTGCTATTGTTTTCTCTACCTGCCGAAATACCACTCAGTGCCATGTAACTACAGCCTGGTGAAGCACCTTCATTCTGTGACTAACTTTTATTCTACTCCTTTGGTCCTTCCTTCACTCACTGTAAAAGGTCCAGCACGTTCCTTAGTCAATGCTCAGTTGTCCTCCTCAGTCTAACATGCTTATAGAGGATGAAGTGTTTGATGTACTGCATCTCTGAAAGAAATATTGGAGCCTTGAAGCAGAGGTATTACCATTTCACCTCACCTTTTACTTACTGCATGGCAATGCTATCTCGGTGGGGGTATTGCAGTGTTCTTTAAAATGCAGAAATGTGGGCTTCATTTTGGATCTTTCAGAGTCAGAAACACGCTTTGGGAAAGCAGAAGTCTCACAGGGAGTGCAATGCACAGGGATCACTGTAATTAGGCAGGTTTCAATCCTGGGTATGGAGAGCCCTGAACTGTTATTCCTAAGTCCTGAATAGGAAATTAAAATTACGGTAGCACTATGCCAAGTGGAAGAACCCTTTAATCCTCTTAAGTAACCTCCTGCTGTACCTGTGCATTTCCCTTCCATATGAAACAGAGAGCTTTTCTAACAATTAGGAAGGTGAAGAAAAATTAAAGTGTGGAAGATGAAGGATAACAGAAGAAATCTCAAATAATACTTTATCCCTTTTCATTCTCAGGTAGTGATGTGTTCCCTTGTGATGAAGGTGAGGGATTGTTTTTGCCCTCACTTGCACAAACGTAGCTGGAATAGCATAGTTAAAGCCCTCTTCCACAGCTGTAGAGAGGCATGAGTTCAGGGCTTTCTGAACCATGCTTAGACAGCACGTCTCCTAAATAGTGTTCTTGATGTGGAGAGAGTTGTCAGCTAAATTATCAAGTACCACAAGTACAGTGGAAAGAAATAAACAGGGAACTGTGAATTACATGTTACTTGTCACCTCCAGACACATATTCAGGCAGTTCTTTGGCTTATCCATTGGTTTCTGAAAGGTCAAAACTAAGCTGGATGTTTCCACCCACTTTACAGTAATATTGCAAATTTTGGTGTGATTTAAGGGGATCTAATCCTGCTCTCTGCAGGCTTAGGATGCAAAATTACAATATTTTTTCTTTTATATGCCAATTACATTAAAAGTAACATTGGTGTAACAGCATTATTTTTGAAACCTTCTACTAGAAGATCTCAGGACTACAGACTCAGTTATCAGGCTTTTACATTACCCAGGAGAAAGTAACTACAAATGCAGAGGTACGGTTTGTATTAGGGACCAGATCAGAAGAAGAAAAGCCTCTACTCTTCATTGCATTCTCAGCTGCTGACTTCAAGCAGCACCCACGCTAAGGGTTCACTCCCTGGGGCTCCATGATGTGTGGGAGCCAGAAAGATGTCTGAGGATACACACTTCAGAGAAACAGCAAGGAGGGGGTTGGGGCTGCAAATATAATGAGCTGAATTTGCCTTTGTTACAGCAGTACAACTTCCTCAGATCTCAACAGGTTGCACAAGTGTAACAGGAAGTTGAGCGTTGCACTTGGCACATTAACACTGAGATTTATTGCTCCAAAAGGAACCTGTGGGAAGTGATGATTAGAGAAGGTATAAAGCTTATTTTGAAAAGAGAGGGATTTTTGAAAACTAGGCTAGAGGTTACAACAAATGAGAGTGGTATCGACATGCAATAGCTATAGAAAGATAAAGAAAAGCTGAAGATGTGATAGAAGAGAGATGTACAGTAGAAAGCTGAGTCCTAGCATAATGTCACATGAGGAGGCTGAGAATACTGCACAATTAAAGTTACAAAGGATAAGGCAGAAGTAGCTTACTGTGCTTCAAGTCAAAGCTGAAGATGGTGTCCATAATCACAAATGATATCACTCCTCCATGGAAATAAGATTTAGTGGAGATTTTTAATAGGTCTGCTCTGGAGCATTTGCTAAAATAAGCACAGAAAAATCAGGTTGTCCTGTTTTTTTCAGAGGTGCTCTTGTCTTTTTACAGAAAAGCGCTCCTTGTCCTTCCTCAAATTGTTATTGTCTATCATTGGCCACTGCCATTTAAAACACAACTTGTTTCTCTTAAGTGCTTTTTGTTCCCAGAGCACCTTGAACTTAAAAGAAATGAAGGCCTTTAGAAAGCTAATGGAAGTTTCAGGTGCTCAACACCTGTGAAGAGAAGGCTCTGGTTTTCTAGTTTCTCTCAACTTCCCTTTAAGCTATCTTTAATGAAAACATAATGTTGAATTGTTCACACTAATGTACACATACTGCACCCTGGTTCAGCCATGATTCTGGTCTTTTGTTTCTGATGTTTGTGATATAGCCTTTCATTTCTGTTGCAGAAAGCTGAGAGGCAAGAGCAAGATTTTCTGTAACAAAAGAGAAAAGACAGGAATGTTAAAAGCTGTACAACACATTCAAAATAGAAAGTCACCTGATGCCTCTTCCATTCCTGGATTTCTGCTGAAATATGGGGGAGAGTGCCAATGCATTTGTTGAATACATAAAATCTGTGAGGCTGTCTGTCAGGTGGGAATCAGTCAGGAAGCCTGGAGCAAGGATACCCATAATTATGCCGTCAAAAGGCTTGCAATAAGCAGCAGAATATTTTATTTGCAGTCAATCCTACAAGAAGTCTTTCATAACATCTGTGTCAGCAGATTCCAGGTCCCAAGAGGTGCCACATTTTTGAAAGCAGAAGATAACTCGGTAAGGGTTTGTGGTGTGTTTGCCAAGTACATTCAGTGGAAAATCTAACCTCTTTAATGGAGTTATAGGTGGCAGAGGACATCTCGGTTTCGCCTGTGTTCGAGGCATTGTTTCTCAAGGTGAGTTGGACATTCACGTTGTTTGATGCTCTGTTCATTTTCATTGTTAGTGACACCCAGCAGAAACAGAAAGCCTAGGAAAGGACCTGGTGGGGCACTGCACCACATGGTCATTTCAGGTCAGCTAGCAGAGACCCGAGCCAAAACCTCCACAGAGGGAGGCTGTCAGTAATTACCAGCTAAGGTTGCTCCCTTGAGCGGCAGCCCCATGGCTTAGCGACATTACCTTTTGGTGCCAGCCAGCTTACATCTGATGAGCGTGCATCCCTCTGTACGTCGCATCCTTCTGCACATGCAGTTCAGGAACCAGCCCAAAGGAAGCCCGTATTTCCAAATTAGCCATGCCTGCTGAGACGCTTTACCAGAGTGGAGCACTCTAACATAGCCACCATGAAATAACCAGAAAGTCCAGCTGCCAACACTATTTACTGGAATGTTGGTTTTGGCGCAGAAGACAGTTTCTTGCCCGTTTTCTGTCTGATATTGCAAGTATTAGTAAATACTTTACTAATTAGTAAATAGAGAACATTCTCTGGCCCTGAGGTCCACTGGCACAGCACCACTCTCATCCGTATGGCTAAACTCCTTTTCAAAACAGGGGGCTACATCTGGCCTGCAGTTGGGCAGGTCTTCAGCCTGTGCTAACCCTTGGGCTGTGTCTGAAACCTGGGAGGAATTCTAACTGCCCAAAACCACATCACGGACCTTGTTACGCAAGTTCCAATATGGATGATCCCAGGCCTACATGCAGACCCCATGCCCTGGCCCGGTCCACTGGCATAGACAAAGCCATATAATGTCACTTTGTGAACCTTCTGGCTCTGCTGTGCTCATACATGACAGTAGCTTGAAAGTCTGAACCTTTCATTTTGGTGGCTGTAAATCAAAGCATCCCACCTGGTCTCGAAGAAGTTGGAAAACGCAGTTTACCATTTGTATTCAGAGTACTCAATATATCTTTTAATTTATTTCTCCTGTCTTGATAAACCACTCTGAGGTCAATAGTATCTAATTCAGCTAAACTGTGTCATAAAACGTCTCTTATGACAATTTGTAGTTACGACGCAATTATCTTAATTTTGTCTCTGATGAGTTTCTTTCATCGATCGAGGTTTCGATCGACTGTATCTGTGCCTAAAAGGAAAGAAAATGTGGCCATGCCTTGCTGAAGCTTTTTTCACTGCTGTTTCATATGGTGCCTGCTCACTGGAGCTCTGTAAGTGATGTGTGAAGAAAAAGATTCTGCATGTCAGCCTGCTTCACAGAGCCACTGAAAATAAACACATCAGACGCCGAGCTGAGCTAATGGCACACTTGCTCCTGGTTGCTCATTTTTGTTCCGGGTTAATGTTGTGCATGTACCATCTGGAGAGGGGAAAGAGAGATTTAATTAAAAATAAAAATAGCTGGTTTAGGTTTAAGTTTTTCTTTTGTACTATGAAGTGCAGGAAGGGAAAATGAAAGGGTGTCATTTGCTGTGACCGGTGAATAGAATAAGAGCTGTGAATGCCAGCAGGTCTGCTTCTCACCCATGAATCCAGCGCTTCATTTGTTTGGGAGAAAAAGCTCTGCACACCTTTCCACTGAACCTCAGCAGTGCTTCTTGGTATAAACAATAGCTCATATTGTTGAGGAGGCTTATTGAGAAAGTTATGTCAGTAATGATGGGGATTTTCAGCTGGCATTCCCCAGGATTTGAAGCATTTGCTGCCCATAAGTGTGCCGATAAGCTGCTCGCTGATTAGAATATTCTATCTGCAGTGCGATCGGGCTCCCATTTCTCTGACATTCTCCTCTGTGTCTTAAAAATACCACTAGCGCATCAACAGCCTATCACAAGAAGCTATATGAATTCAGAACATGATTCTTCCGCAAGATCGTTCAGGTTAGGTGTCAGCATAGATTGAAAAAACAAGGTGCTAGCAAGAGGTGAACATAACAAGCATATCTCATAATCTGTCAGTGTTATAGCCCTCGTTTTCTCATTCCTGTGCTTTTTGAATATTTGTAGCCTTCACTATCCTGTTGTCTGCTTTTGACTGTAGTCTCCTTAGGGCAAGTGTGTCTTTGCATCAGTAATACACTGTACCCACTAATGGCACTGCACGAGCGGTAATGAGTGAGCCCATTACAAGCAGCTGCAAATACAAATACCAGCAATAGTCTGCATGTGCTGCTCAGTATCTAGATGCTTAAAACAGGAAATGAATCGCCTGATTGCTCGTCTGAATAATCGCACGGAGGACCTGTATGTTTCACAAGTCTAACGCAAATCCACCAGCCGTCATGCAGGAGCGTCTCCCATCTTGATGATGGTGTCTAATGACAGAAGAGCCGTTAATGACTGCAGTGATGACTCCCACACAGAAAGCTGACTTGCCTAAAACAATCATCGGCACTGTCTGGGTTCACTCAGATGTTGTATTGGACACTGACAGGCTCTTGAAAACTTCACTGCTCCTTCTCATAGTAGGTGTGGAGAAGGCCAAGGAGAAAAAGATGTGCATACCAACACACCCTCAGCACTTGTCCATGTCAGTTTTAGTCACAAAGATAAAACAGTACCAGCGGTGAAGCCCTCAGCTCAGGAGCTAATAGCTGCTCGCTGTTAGGGCTTTCATTCCTTTTTTTAAAAAGCTCTTTAAAAATTGGTAGAATTTTGCTTCAGGATAGAAGCTGTCATAATATCTTTGTTAAGCAAGGGGCAGTGTCTAGCAACTGAGCTTTCCTGTGTTGTCTTAACAGCAAATGTCTTCTTGTACAAATCTATTTAAAATACATTGAAAACATTCATTTTAACCATATGTATGTTTAAAAACTCTGCATTTGCCATGTGTGTGTACAGAAAAACAGATTTGCCTAGCCAGATACCTATGGTTCCATTTTAGCTGCTGTATTTTAGCTGCTATATTTACATGTTAAACTATTTATGCAATTTTTAATATATCAAAATTCTCTGAAGCCTGTAGGGTGAAGATTTTTACCTCTGAGGGCAGTGAAATCCTAACTCAGGCACACAGAACAGCCATGAGGTTATGTTGTGACTTGGATAACCTCAGATCAGTTCCTTCTTTGTCTTTTCCCTTAAGCAGAGAGACCATGGGCCAGTGCTGGAAGCAGTGAAAAGGATTTCCCATGCCAGATTAGAAGGGATAGCTGCCATAGCAGCAATCCGGAGCACATTCCCTTCTCTTCCCAGCCCCTGTGCAGAGCCCTGATGAGCAAGTTGTCCTGCCTTCCTCCTCCAGCCAGTGAGATGAGGAACCCACACAGAGGAAGAGATACCCTGATATGAGGTGCCCACACGACAGAGGAAAAGATACTCTATTTCTTTCTCAGTATAAGCTAAAATTTCTTTCCTCGGACTGCTCAGGCCAAAATTTCCATGAATTGAAATATGAATTTTGCTTGTATAAAAGATTAAGGGCCTGTCCCATCACTCTTTGCATGCCTATTAAAACACTTGTGCAGGAAAGTCATTTAACATGGTATCTCAAAACCACTTTTCAATTATCAGTTCTGGTTTTGAAACATTTTTAAACGGGCTCTGTTTTAGTGTCATGAAGATAAAAACCTTTGAAGCAGCTTTTTTCTGTGAAAATTTTGTTTCATTTAGCTAAGGAAACCTTAGAGCTTCACGTATTTATTAACAGCAAGCACCCATACCTGCAGCAGAGCTATCATGAACAACAGCATCGTTATACCCTAAAGCAATTTAGTTCAACCAAAGTGGGGTGGGGGAGGACAAGCCATCTCTGACTCATATGTAGACTTTTTTTGTGGGACTAACACTAGGATGCCCTGACTGCACGAGGAACTTAAAGTACTCAGACTGGGTCCCTCTGTTAAACCTTTCCACGTACTCCTTGGCCGTAAGAAGAGTTTAGGCTGTTCTCCGTGCACTTTTCTCATCTTTCCTGAGGTTTGGGAACATCTGCCCCGAGTCAGGTGGCCCAGGTATAATTTGGACTCCTAATCATCAAACCCTTTCTTCTTCTCTTTGTTTTTAGTTGCAAGATCAATGTCATCTTTCCATTAATAAGTTACTCCTGCATTCGAACAAAAAAATTTTTGTCTTTTCCAGAAAGCAGAGGGCTACATCCACACAAGCATTGAAATGCTGCTTCCTCAGGTCTTCATAAGCCCCATTCCCTTACTCCAGAAGCACCTGAAGTCTGTAGTGTTTAAGGTTGGAACATCACCTTTTTCTAGTCTAGTATCTGATTCTGTCTCATCCCAGAGAAGCCTGTCTCCCAGCCCTGGTGAGTGGCTGAACTCCGTCTCAGACAGGGGCACTGCTGGGACCCCCAAATGAGGGGCTGTGCTTTTCTGCAGGACTTGCCACAGTGCAGGTTCCCCAGGGTGCTTTTTCTACCATCACCAGTGTCCCGTTTCAGGGATTCAGCCGGGCTGTTGCGGTCACTCACCTGTACCAGAAGGGATTCACCCATTGCACTGCCCGACAGCCCTGAGGCTGCCCTAACCACAGGCAGTTTGGACTGTCTCCCAGGCTGGGTTTGGAGTAACTCAACTCTGGGCAAGTTCTGCTCTGTACAGGATAATCACAGAATCACAGAATGGTAGGGGTTGGAAGGGATAATCAATTACTTGTTGGAAACAGGAGAGGGAAAGCAGCACTTAATGCTCTCTTCATGTGCTTCAGCACACTTGGGAGCAAGCTACCCAGAGAATCCTGCTATTCAGAAGCTTGAATGTTGCTTTCACAAACAAGGGAGACTCAACAGCCTGTCTCCAGAAAGGAAGAGTCTTCCTGAATGCTCAAGTTCACGGGAGGAACAGGCTTTACATACGGGCACTATTTGTTGGTGTCTGCTGTTGCCTATCTTCACTTTCTCATGGCAGAGCAGCTCCCTGGACTCCATCTCGAGTCAAGGACTTCTATACATGTGCTATATAGTGAGTCTAACACAAATGTTGAGGATGCTACAAGATGACTAGGCATAAGGCTGTGATCCCCAAGCATGCCTTTTGCACCAGAAGTACTTCTTATAATGTCTTGAAAGCTTGTCAATGTTATGTCCATTTTCACGGTTTTCCTAACTTCAGTAAATGCTGGATGACATTTTTATATTTCATTTTTCCTGTCTATATGAGAAGGCGATAGTTTCTAGACCCACGTGACCATCAATTATATACTGATATACTAATATTCATGCAATATACATTCAGTGAGGCAGTTACCTAAGCTCTGCAACATTACCATGCACACAGCAACTGTTTTTAAAGAATAGAGGGTTTTTAGCTTGAATCTCATTGAATCAAAATTAGATAACTACAAAAATGGATACCACGTTTCAGAAAATGTAATTGCATTTGCAAAACTATTTACAAAAAGTTAGAACTAAGTTTATTTTTCACAATGACTACATGACTTCAGCTCTTGTTTTGTGGATTGTTGCCAACAATATAAAAGTTTTTCACCTCAATGTAATTCACTGCTAGAACTTATTTGGCATATCATTTCAGCGTATATTCTTGATTTATAGTTTGTTCAAGAGAAATTTACAGCAGCATTCAATATTCTTTGCTGAGCTGTATTGGTTAATATTGATTGATAGTGCATATCAGATGATAGTTTTCTGTTCCCTGATTAGATAACATTCATATAGTACGAGTTTTCCAATGCCAACTCTAATGCTTTTTAATTCCAAAATTACTTTTGATGAGAATTCTGTTGTAATCATTCAAAATGTCACTTGTTTCACCTATCACTCTTGCTAGCTAATATGTATCATAGAGTACTCAAACAAGGAAAATAAAAAGGGAGCAAGCACGTCTGAAACAAATGTATGTTAATGGAATTAGTTGGATTTTTCACCTCTACTAAAAACAAAACCCCACCAATTTATTCACATCACTGTACACACTCATAAGGTTTCAGAACTCTGGATTTAATAAGTCTCAAAAAAAAATCCCTATATGGAGAAGAACAATTTCCTCTTTAGCTCTTTAAGAAAGGCGTATTTATAAGGGGAATATTCACGAGCATAACGTTCATATAAACCAGACCTAGTAGTTTCACCCAAGAGAGCAGAGAGCTGGGTGTGAAGAGTCCCTGTATCCTAAATGTCTGATCAAATCTGGAGACGTTTCTGGCTCCGGTCTGGACATAGCTGAAATCCCAGTGAACATACATGTTCGTGAAGTTTTAGTCCGACTTGGCAGTAATCACGTGAGAGCAACCGATGCAAGCGCAAGCTGGTGCGAACCGAAACATCTTGCAAAACAGTACTGTAAAAACACGAACCCTAAATCCCCCACGGATCACACCTGAGCCTCTTCCCTGTTCGTCTCCCCAACTTCAGGGGGAGAAAACCATGGATGAGCTAGGTTCCCCGCTGAGGACCAGGGAGGGAGCTGGGCTTTATGGGGACGAGGGTTGTCGCGTTACATTAGCAGGATGTTTCCGTTATGTGGGTAGATTTTGCCGCATTTTTTTAATATTATTATTATTATTATTATTATTATTTTTCTCCCCTTGTCGAAGGCATCCCAAGGGCGCTGCTCAGCCCGGGCTGCAGCGGGGGGCAGCGCCCTCCAGTGCCCGAGCGGCCCCCGCCGCGCCCGGCTGCGGCAGCCGCGCTCCCCCCGCGGCCCCGGGCC
>VZSC01010778.1:222405-277122 GCA_013398225.1 Steatornis caripensis
TGGGCACAAACTGGAACACAGGAAGTTCCACCTGAACATGAGAAGGAACTTCTTTACTGTGAGGGTAACAGAGCCCTGGCACAGGCTGCCCAGGGTGGTTGTGGAGTCTCCTTCTCTGGAGATATTCAAAACCCACCTGGATGCATTCCTGTGCAACCTGCTCTAGGCTAACCTGCTTTAGCAGGGGGGTTGGACTGGGTGATCTCTAGAGGTCCCTTCTAACCCCTACCATTCTATGATTCTATGATCTTTAAGGTCCCTTCCAACTCAAACCATTCTATGATTCTATGATTCACAGAAACTTCCTTGAACTATTCAGTGATATTTTAAAGTTTTGTTTACACGTTTATTTTAGACTCACATTGAAAATATTTCAGCATGCAGGAAAAAGAAAATGAGAAGTCATTCATTTTCCCTGTCCTGGCTGTATGTCAGCTCTTCCACAACGGGATTTTCGGAGCCTTATTATGGTTCCCTTCCCTCTTCTCTGTAGTCACTTGACTGAAGCAGCTCCCCAACTTCACATTTACATTTTTCACTTCTTTAAATAGAGCTCCATCTGCCTTTAATTCGCTTCATGGAAACACTGGAGTTTTCTGTTAATGTACACAAGCAATGATATCTAGTAACTCCTCAGAAATATCCAAGAGAACTGAGCAAAGAGGACAATTTGGATAATTCAGACTGTGGATTTAAGGCCATGATGGATGAACACACTACAGTTGGTGGTGTAGTAAATCCTCCAGACTACTGTCAAATTGTTTTGTATCCTATGATGGTTTTAGTTTCTGACATTCTGGGTGACCAGAAGCTTGTTATTATGAAAAGAAGTTATCTTAATTTGGTGCAGGCGTCGATACTTCTTGAAAGCTTCCCAGCAAATGAAGGCCCTAGCCTTCTCTACAGTCAGTTTTATTTATTCAGCTGTTGTTTTCTGTGGTCTCTGACTTGGAAAAGCTGAAAGGACTTCAGCAGTTAATGTCTCCCAAGATTTCTGAATGGATAAAAGCACGACTTTGTATCAACTCCTGGGCTCCACTGCTTCCTGACGGAGGTGAAGTATAGGGGTTGAACAGGGAATCAACATTACACTTTATTTTTACATCTGACAACAGTCTGGATCTGTTGATCTGAATGATTCTGGTCACTCCCCCTTTCTGGGCATCAGATAATGGCAATAATAAGGACAATTCAGAGGACATGTTAATTAGCACCTACTCATCTTCCAGCAAAGCAACCTCTTAGGACTTTGCTTTGGAGTTTGCTTTGGATGCCAAATTCTGCCCTACACCTTCATGGGATGTAGCAGCTCTCAGGATGATCCACATAAGCATTTGGATTTCAGATCACTTTCAGAAGTTGGCTGTTTGTTAACAGGCTACTCTCAGATTTAAGTGTGGAGCTGTTTGTGACTGCCCTGCTGCAGGACCAAAGTTTTCAATAATGAATGTACAACAAAACACACACATATCCTTGAGTATATCCAAAATAAATACAGACAATGTCTGACATTTTCACAATAATAGGATGCATGTGAATACCACTCCACAGTAAGATGACTGCTGCTGGTTAAAACATGCATTTTCCCCCATAATATTATCCTAGTGTTTGATAATTCATTTAAGAGAAAAGTATGTCAAGTGAATTTGGATGTGTTGGAATGTGCATTTGAGCACCATTCTACGTGAAAGTCCTTCCAAAGCCCTTGAATATAAATGACTCTAAGTTATTTCCATAACACATTCAACCATTATGCCAATGAATGAAAAGCTCCTCCTAATGCTGTCAATTTATATTCCAGATTGTGTAACAGGAGAGTAATCATACTGCAAAAGTTTCTGAAGCAGGAATACTCACACACAGAGTGCTGTATGTTAGCCTAGTTTAAAACAGATTTTACTTATTCTTGTGCTGATAAAACTGCACCTCACTATAAATATTTCTGCAGTGATGGAGAATTTCTGTTAACCACTTTATGATGGGTCATGTAAGATTCGGAAGATAGACTACTGATTTTTCCCATCCAAAACAATAATCCTATGAGGCTTATCAGCAAATATTCTGAACTTTTTTTTCAGAAATTACCTGTGACACCAGCAGGAGTTCTCACATATAAGGAGCAATAACATTGTCACTAGAAGTATTTTATTACTAGCATTTCATGTAATGTAGAGTTATATTTATTACAATTTTGTGATATGCTCCTATCCATTAGTTTAAAAGTAAAATCAGGAAAGTTATTTAAAATATACCTCTAACTCTGTGTCCTGAATTATTAAATGCAGTTTTCTGAATAACAATGCTAAGTCCAAGCTTGTTTTATAGCCTCTGGGGCTATTCTGTCAGAAGTTCAGCTCTGGTAAATCAGCTTAGCCTACTTGTTTGTCCCAGGGATGAAGAAAATATAGGGAACTTTGTTTAAGTCTGCTAGCACAAGACCAGATATACTATCTTGTCCTGCAACCTCAGCTATGCTATTCAGCTTAAGAAACTGGGATTAAGACTTTGTGAGTGCTAGGAGACTTGGGGAAATGGCAATTTTCTAAACGTTTATTGATTAGTTCACTTTAACGTTCCTTCCTGCAGATTCTGTTTAAGTTCCTGATAAATTTCTTTTCTCCATTAAATCTAGTTCTCTGCTGAGACATCATTTCTTTTCAGAGATTTATTTCACCTATTTGACTGTCATTTACTTTGTTGTTCATTCACTTTATTACATTGTTTTCCATGTTTTTTTCTATTACCATTAAGTCTGCAAAGCCTAGCACTCCAAACCCATCTTCAAAGACTCGTTCCTGAGGCAAATGACAAATCCTATGATCATTCGATCAGTACACCAAGAGCCATTCCAAACTTACCACTTGAACAAGATGTGATAAACTCTTCCACAAAGTGGCTAAGTAAATGATTACCTCCACTTTGGAGGATCTGGTAGCATGGTCCAGGTTAAACATCTACCATTTACCCATTTTTCATAATTACCATAACAAGTGATATTATTAACTTTTGAAATCGTCACTGCTGGGAGCCCAAGAGGACTTCTTGGGCAAAATGAGAAGTGTGAGATGCTGAGGGCTAATGAATCAAGCAAGGATTCCGCAACAGAGCTTTTCCATACCAGTTTTGGAGGCAGCTGCCCATCAGCCACAAGGCCAGTTCTTGTCTCTCACTTCCAGATGCAGGGTCGGCTGTCTCAGCAATGCTGACCTCATGGTTTGACCATGATTCTGCTCTTCACTGCAAGCATGTAAGTGAGAGGCTCTCTTCACTCTCTCCCATCGCCATTCTCCAATTCCTGCCTGACCAGGAAGATGCCCATCCCCAAATCTCTCCTCTTTTCCCTTTAGAACAACACCAGTAAATCAAGACTACAACTAGTCTGTCTTTCCAAAGGGCAAATGAGGAAACTCAGTTCTGCCGTCACAATAAAGCCTCCAGTGGTCAGTATTTTACCAAAAAGAGTCTTCTCCTCCAGTCTCAACAATCTTCTTACTTGCCTTTGTATACATAAATCTTTTGGCATAAATCTTTTGGCATAAATCTATTTGTATGGAAACTATCTTCCATGGACCAGATGGCCTTTGTGTGTATTTTAGCACTACTGCCAAAAATCTAGGGAACTGGACAGAAAAGAAACTCCTTTTCACAACTCCTATCAGTGTGTTTTAATGACATAAAGCTTCTAAAAATCATCTATGTTCAGATGGAACAAGGTTGCTCAGAGTTTTGTGAAGAGAAAAAGAGCATATTCATGACAAAGAGGAAGGTACATGACACCCAGACTGTGCACCATCTATTATTGCTTCTGGTACTTTCAGAAGGGAAATTGAAAATGGGCTTACTTTTGCATAAAGATTTTTCAGTCAGCATCATGCATTAGTTCCCTGGCTAGATCATCATCAAAAACCCTGACTATCAAGCGTTGTAAATGTCTTAAGTTAGGATAAAAATAACTTGAATAATATTTGATTTTCCTAAGCTTTAATATGTCTGAAAGGGGCAGGTAGCAATTCTGATGCATGTAGAAAAAATGATGAAATCAGAGAACAAAAGTTAGAGATCTGAGTACCTGAAAAAAACTCCCAATCCTACAATACCCCAGGGTCTGATTTGTTAGAACCATTTCAGTTTAACGCTAAATTATCTACACTTTTAAAAAGCAATACAAGTAAGATATGACCAAGAATAATGAGAAGAATACATTTGTTTAGGATATTGATGTAGACATTTCCCGCAATTCAGCAATTTGTGAGCAACAAAATAGGTCCCATTTGCATTGAGCTTCTGACCTGCAATATAGCTATAAAGATACCTTTGAGATTTGTCTGTTCTCCTGGAGCTAATCTGCTGGCTTGATTCCTGAAGTTTGTTGAGCAATGTGGTATGTATTGCATGATAAACACCACATAGAGGGTTTCCTGAGAAAGCTCTGTCTCAAAAATAAAATAGCAACATTTTAAATGCCAATGATTATCAATAGGTGGAAAATAATAAGTTAAGATATCACTGTTCTGATTTCTTTAATGCCTTTAATCCAGCAATGAAAATTTAGGACAGATGTGTATGGTTGGGTAAGAAAGGAGAAGCCTGACTTTCTAGCAAAAAATCTAGGTGAATCCTGTGCACATGCCATTCTTCTTGAAGAATGTTTAATACCCATTTACTTGTGTGCCCAGAAATCCTACAGTACTTGGGAAAAAAGGGTTCTTATTTCTAACCTGCTCAGTTTGGAATCACTAGGAATGCTATGAGAGAGCTTACACTCAGGAAATCTGTGGACTGATGTCTTAACCAAAGAGGTCCTGAGAAGAGAATTAGAATTAGCCATAGACCTTCTTAACACCTCCGCAAATCAACTCCAAACCTATGGAGATTTGTCTATTCCTATTAAATATGACAAGACCTGCAATGGAAAGACATATATGAGGAAAAATAAAGGCCACAATTAATACTAATTAACATCATGTTTAGTTATCTGAGCAGATTCATTAGAATCTGACTAATCTTGGAGAATAAATGAATTTTTCACACCAAACATTCTTAAATCTGTCTAGTGTGGAGAAGCCCTCAGACTTCTGCACTTCACCCATTCTTAGTCTGGACTAAAGGACTTGGCACTGCAGGGTAAAGTTCCACCAAAACTGGTGGTAAAGCTCTCATCAACTTCTGTGGAGCCAGAATTTCAGGCTAGGGATCTCTACCACCATTTATGCACAGCATACTGCCACTTACTTACACTTACACAGATGCACACACATGACTGCACCGACTTTGTACAAAGCCATACTACAGATTGGAAATTACCAGCCAGACAGAAAAATCCTTGAGTTTCTAAGGCAGCAAATTTCCTGGAGTCCAGCATAAACAAAATATCAGCATCCTGAAACTATAGCTTTTGATTTATGTTTCAGCCAAAACTAGGAGGAACCTTGTTTCCTGGTTAGCTTTTACAGTGGGAAGGTTGAAGGGCAACAGTATGTCGACATAAGATCCAGGGCAGGGCTTGTCACAGTAAGAATGGGAGTCCTTCTGCCCTGCGGTAATTTCCGGCATCAACTGGTGCTCTGACTTCAGAGATCAGCTCCGTTAGTATGCATGTCACCTAACACATTTTAATTGTAGAAGTAATGTAGAAGCAGAAAATACATAGGTTCTCTGCTTGGGGAAAGAAGAGGGTGTGCTGTTCAATGCATTCAAATCAGATTGCCTTTATGGACAGAAGTCCTATTTGTGTGATAAAAGGAAGGGCATTTATCAATGTTCTTCCTTCCTACTGCTATTCAGTACCTTATGAAACTCAGCCTGAAAACATCTGCTGGAACTTTCTTCCACTTACAATTTACCTATTTTTTTAAAAAAAGGACTTTGGATAGAGCTAAACCATTTTCTTCTTTCATTGTTAATACTGACTTTGCTTTCCAATTGCTGAAATTTGTCTGCAGCTCACTGCTTTCCTTTCTGAACATGTAGTTCCAAGACCTCCTTTTTTAACCAGAGAAGATTCACCTGGGGACTGTCTCCTAGGAGATTTAGATGAAGATTTAAGCAGAACATCACATTTTAATCAGATTTGTGCACTTCGCATACAAATAAATTGTCATGTAACAATGAAAGTCTTCCTATTAATAAGAAAATGTATTAATGTTAAAATGGAAAATACTAGCACAAGAGGCTGGCAGACATTTAGATCTTATTAAAAATTAAAGCAATCAACAAGTTCGCAGTTATTCCAGAGTGGGAATCTGATTTAAATAGAGTTTTGATCTAATGTGATACCACTAACACCATTATCAGCAAAATAAGCCAATGAGTGGTATTTGTATTGTAAGACAATCTGGTATGCAACACTTTGGCCAGGTAAATACAAAATAAACTAATTGAACTAACCCAAAATTCCTAGTTATCTAGTAGTCTTATTGCATTTGCTGGGATTTATTTCATCTTCCAATTGACAAAAATTTCTGTTACATAAGTATGAAGACCCTGATGTTGGAAAAAATATTAAAATAGCATATAGCAGTGGAAAGGGTTTTAAAAGATGCTAGAGTTTTTGTTAGTATGAGGGTAATGAAGTTGCCATTACATCTTTTTTACCTGTTTATGATCTGTTCATAGCTACGGTTGGATTAAAAAGGGACTTTGCTTTGAATTGCCTGTTTTCCCTCTGCAAAATTGGCTCCCTATGCCTGCTGCAGTTTGAAACACAACCCCTTCTGAACAGGAATTTCAGATCTTCCAAATCACATTAGGAAGGAAGAACTTGGTATCAAAAGGCCAAGCTGCCACTATTTCTTCCTGATGACTCTCATTTAACAGCCATTAAAATGCAAATAGAACTATGATTTTCAGATCACAAAATTAACATTAACAGCTGGAATGATTGATTAAAGGTCATGGCAACTGTATAACTTAATTTTTTATATAATTGTGTTCAGTTTTCTGCAGATTGTTTGGATTTGTGAATTAATTTTAGCTGTTGCTGAACAGTGACAGGCACATTTATTGGTCTCTCATTTTTGTTAATATCTTCCTGTGTGAATGATTCCCTTCTTTCCAGGAACCAGAAGAGTACCCAGAGGGGACACTCCAGAATTACTGTCTTCAACTAACAGGTTTTGCAGCATATTAGCAGATCTCTCAGAAGTTTTTTGTTGACCCAGACAAGACCAAAATGACAACTCACGTGTAGCGAACAAGTTAGCCCTCCAGGAGCTTCTCATGCATGTGTTTACAGAACAGAATAAAAATGGCACATAAGTTCCCAAGAGGCTTTGAGCTAATGGGTCAGATCCTGTCTGAGCAGACCATCTTAAATCTGGCTTGCATTAATGGATGAAATAAGCCACAGGTAGACCAACTTTCATATTACTTTTGAGTCAAGGCATTGATAGGAAGAGAAAGGAAAGATTTCAGGCAGTACCTGCCTGTACTGTTCCTTAGATGTGGAAAAATGACACTCGGCTGTAATATTTACTTTACAGCAAGAGCCAGAGACATTTTTCAAAAGCTCTCAGTGCAAGATCTGCAAATACTCACCACCCACAAATGCAGGCAGAATTTCAGAAGAATTCAGCCCAGGAGTTTGAGTTTTTTTGAAATCTATCTCCTTATTTCAGTCCTTATCTGGAAGCACATCTGAAAACCAGGTCCCAGTGACAGGTGCTAAGCATTTCTGAAAATATGACCTTAGTGAACATGACTTAAAGCCAGAGACAGTCTAAGCTAGCATAACTTGTACCTGATCTCACTCCCACACCCCAGCAAGAACATGACATCAGCTCCAGCGCCCGCACCTGTCCCCAGCGAGAGCTCCGTTCACAGTCTTCGGTCACTCAGTCCCAAGTCTGCCTGCTAAGGCATGCAGTTGTTTTGTCTGTTGGGAGCCAGATGACATTACCAAAGTATTTCAGCATTTGAAAAGATCAGAGGAGTATGTCACTCTGAAAACAGGGCGAGACAAAGTGGCACAGAGATAAAACACAACATCTTTTATTTTTTACTTCCCTTGGTACTGCTGGGGAAAGACGTCTTTCAGGACCACTGAGACATTCTTGCCTGACAAACTCCTTTTTTTTTTTGAAAAATGCACAGCAGTGCTGTTGCACCCGCTCCCTTCCTGGGGCAAAGAGTAGCTTTTGAGGCTTCTGTTCTTTTTACTGAAGTTTGTTATAGAGTATTGGAGAAGGTTTATGGAGCCCACGGAAGGCAAACATCTTGGCCTGTCTGTGCCTGGAGGCAACTTCCAATCCTGTACTGGGCTTTTGAGTCCTACGTTTTTCTGACAAACTCCCTCTCGCACTCTGTCCTTTCAGAAGGAGAAAAAGCAAGTCTAGAGCATGTGCATCAGAGCAGGGAGTGTTCGAACAGCAGTAAGATAAGCAATCCCCCACACAGAGGAAGATGCTGGATATTTTTTGGTTTTGTAGGCTTCTGCGGCCCTTCAAGTGTAAAGGTTTAGCTGTAAAAATCCAAGCCACTTCAGCAATGCCCAAAGGTCTAATTGTTGCTAAAATCAGGAAACGGAGAGCCTGAAATTACCCTGTTCAGGCAAATGAGAGCAAACAGGAATTAGAACGGTTAGTTTTCCACAGGCAGACGAAAGGACTGAAATGAAATTAGCCTTTAAAGTTTTGTCACAGACAGCGGGATAATGAGTCCTTTTCTGTTTAAATTAACTGAGAGTTCTCACAGCGAAAGTCTCATCTCAAAGCCACATCACTGCTCTCGTAGCCATTATTCTCTGCTACCCACCTTCTGAGATGGCTCATACACGAGGGAGAACAGAGTATCTTGACACATATGAGAAGAGGATTTTACCTTGTGGGTTTACAACTAGTGCTTGTAAAAACCTGAACTTTTGCCCTTGAAATTCTTTGTTTGTCAGTCAAATACAGATTGCATGAGGAGCATGACAAAAGCAGTCCCGTAGCTATTGTCCACATAGCATTATCCTAGTACAGAAGGACTATCTCTAGTGAGGAGAAGGTAATTATTTTCAGGCACACGAAGTCTTGATTTCTATAGTAAAATTGCCAAAGGGGGGCATCAATATAGGTTATAATGGACTTGACTGCTCCCACATCCCATCTTTCACGTATGCTATTCAACAGCTGTCAGATGGGATCCTTTTGGGTTATACAACGTTATCGTGGATAAACCAGCCTCTCTTCATGGGAAATTCAAATAAATCAGTCACATTTTTCAAGAGTTCATTAACATATAGAGAATTCCACCGTTTTAAAAAATCAAATGTTATTGTCTTACATACTTTTCATTATGTAGCTGTCAGAGAATGTTAGTAAAGTACCACAGTGGCTTCAGCTCACATCATTGCATCTTTATAGACCTATCTCACATTATATCTATTTTTAATATATAAAAATTGTAAATTTAAAATTAAATGTTTAAATTATTTTTTAAAATATCAACTATTATTATACAGGGAAATTGATCTGTATAAAAATAGCTTTGAATTTTTACAGTACTGCAGTTAGTGGACAAAAGGACATGTACTTTTGCCTGCATGTAAAAACATGGCAAAAATACACTTATGAAAAATGCACTTACTGGACCAAGAATATTTTGCATGTAGCAAACAAAAGACAGTGACAGCACCTAAAAATATGCCTGAAAAGAGATGGTTCAGGAACACAGAAAAACTTAAAGAAATTTGCCATTTCAGTATATGAGATTGGTGCTGGATAACACAGAATTTTCTCTTAAGTGTAGAGTTTTCTCTAAGTGCAGAATTTTCTCTAAGTGCTTTGCCCAATGTAAGCACTATCATAAAATACAGTTTTAAGAATCATCCCAATTCAATGAAAATGTTCTTTTGGCTTAATCCATCTGAGTAAATGATTCCTCATTTGCAAAACAGGTAAGGCTAAAATTATGCAAAAAGGTGCAGTTATATATATTTATATATTTGAACAACCAGAACGATTAATTAGCTGTTAGTAGAGCACTCTTGTGGAGCTAGAAATATGGATGATTCAGACTCAGAAAGGGAAGTTTTTAATATCCTAATATGAAATCAAATAACCTTCTGATATGCATGTTGACAATGCTCCTTTTTCTTTAGTCACAATTTTGCTAAGTCACACTAGTACTGAGCCCTTGGCAAAAAATGTTTCCTTCATTATGTAAGTGCTAAGTAGTCATGTTATTATTTATTGAGATTCCCTGAATGGTTTCATTTTTGCGAGCACACGCTTGCTTTGAAATACACTTCTCCCTTTGGCTTGTCAATATATGTAGTACCTGTGGGTTTTCTGTGTATGTGGGGGAAAGTTTTCATATGGCAGGCATTTGGGCCGTTTGGATGTTTTATTGCTTTTCTTCGGTACTCTC
Source organism: Steatornis caripensis (assembly GCA_013398225.1). Classification (NCBI taxonomy): domain Eukaryota; kingdom Metazoa; phylum Chordata; class Aves; order Caprimulgiformes; family Steatornithidae; genus Steatornis; species Steatornis caripensis. Next base: position 232,756 of record VZSC01010778.1, read on the forward strand.
ATATATTTCATCTATAGTCCTGCAATATCTCTCTTTCTAATTGAATCTATAAGTCGGAAGTTTAAGTGCATTTATAGTACACATTATACACATCATCATCTTGCTGCTGCTTGCTTTCAATTAAGACAAAAAGCCCATATTTTTGTGTTGTTGGTATTGGTTCGTATTTCTGGAGTTGTTCATATTTTCGTTTAAGGTTTTGACACTCTTCTGAAAGACTAACTGAAGCCTCACAACCATTCCAGAAAGAAACAAAGGCTATAAAGTAGAAATAACTTGCCCAAATTTAGAGACAAAGTGAGGATCAGGATTGAGATTGGATGCCCTGGTTTCAGTCCCACCCTACTGAAGCTTGCAGATGATCTGAGATTGATTTCCTTTGGCTTTTGACCAGGCTCTGAATCATCTGTCTCTCCTCACTCTGATTTCATACTGTTCATTACTGTAATCTTGCCAGGGGTTATGAACTTCACTCTTTTCTTACACTGAAGTTAGTGCATGCCTGTGTTTTCAGAGTCTTCAACTATTAGGTAAAAAAAAAGAAAAATTAAAAAAAAAAGTAAATGATCGTTGCATGGATGGAAAAATCCCTGGCTTAAATGGAGGGTAGTGCAACCACATCAGGTAATGTAGGAGTGAGCATTTTGCTAGCAAAGGCTGTCAAAGCTTTCCTTCACTTTGCTGGTAATTCTGAGGCTGATCCCGCCTCTGAGTGCCAAAAGACTCTTGCGAGTGGAGAAGATAGATACGATTTTTCCTTTATTATTATTTGACTATGTTTTTCTTGACTGTATGCTTTATTTCAAACACTATATTGAATACTTCCTGAAAAATAATTCCCTGTCTGCAGCTTATGCTTGAGTAATCCATAGAAGGGATTCACTCCTGAAATGTCATGTTCTAACTCTTTGGATCGGGCGTATAGTTTTCTTGGCATGTTTTTATGCCCTGATTACATATTATAACTTCTAGACTAGTATTTCTACTTTAAAAGCTCACATTTTTTAGATCCAGTATTTTTTCTACTTAGAAATTTATTAGTCATTTTATGAAAATTGAGTTAAAATATGAGTTGTAATAAGCAATCTTGCCAGAACATTCAGTGGCCAAGGGTTCCATTTTGAATTATTATTTGGCTGGAAGGTTTTAAACAGAGTCTAAAGAGTTGAACAGTAAGGTTGTTAATATACATAGAAAAGTTTTAGGGATATTTACCCAACCCTCTCAGCTATATAAAGTACCAAAACTACTACTAGAGATGACAGATTTCTATGCTGGCTCTAAGAGAAAGGCCTTTTTTTTGCGTCAGATCCCTCTGCAGAATGAATTATAGAGGCGTATCAGCAATATAACTGAATCTTTTGACATCACAGAAATGTGATCAGTGTGATTTGATCCCTCTCTTCTGTCTAAAACGAAGCACTTGTAGAAGTCAGAGAAACAAAAAGCTTTATGCTGCCCTGTCTTGGGGAATATATAGTGGTAACATTAAATCAAATTTTTCAGAGTGGTTCTTATAATTGGGAAAATAACGTTTTTGTGTGTGAGAGGAATGAGACAGGAAGAAAAGAGGAAATTCTGCAAACATTTGTTCCAAAGCCTGTAAATACCCTGTGTTTTATGCTCATACTATAACTTCTTTGAAGTTCAGACTAATCACTTAGTTGAATTCTTTCACTATACTTTGAACAGTGAAAGAATGTTAAGTAATACTGTCACACAATCGGTTATTATTAATAATAATAACATGCAAAACCAAATTTGATTCATATGATTTGCCAATCTGACATCTTTGCTGCCAGTAAATATTCATGCAGTCAAGCTTCACTTCCACTGATGTTCAAAACATTGATTTTTACCTTTGAATTCTGAGATATTCAGAAAACAAACAAAAAAAACTTATTTGATTGTTATGATTTTCATTGACATGGTTGATTACCTAAGTAAGTCACTCAATCAGACAGCAGAAACAGTACATGCAACTTACATAATTAACACAAGGCTGGAGAGTAGTACATGTCTGTGACACCTCTTTGTGAGCTAGTCCAATGCAGAAAAGATTTTGGGAAGAAATCCTTAACTGTTAAAAACATATGAAAAGTAGACCCCGCTTGCTCCCTTTTGTTTGCTCTTGCTCTCTGGATTAACAGAAATGCTGGTAGAGCTAGCCATGAATCATAGAATCACAGAATAATTTGTGTTGGAAGGGACGTTTAAAGGTTATCTAGTCCAACCTCCCTGCAATGAGCAGGGACATCTTCAACTCAATCAGAATAGGTATTCAATAACCCTTCTAATTTGCTTCATATTTTTAAAAAAACAGGCTTTCTCCAGGTTGCTTAATATACACTGAGCTCCCAAAGGACCCCATGTCTCACCCTTGCAATTGGCAGGGGCTAGAGCTGTTTGAAAAGAGGCAGCTGCCGGTATCACATAACCTGCCATGACCAGCTGGTCCCATTATGCAAACAAGAGTGTCCCTTGGCAAAGCAATCCAACAGGCTCCAAGTGTATGGCTATACTTCAGCTGGTAGCCTTGAATGAAAAAAAGAAGTTGCTGAAAGGAAAAGGTGCTGTCTATGAGTAGTTTTTACCCATCCTCTCTCCAGTGTTGGTGGGTGAATGTCGCTTTAACATTTTGCTGGGAAAGAGAGCTGTTAATTACAGGCATCAAAGGGTTGTCCCACTCTGGCTGCAAAGCCAGCACGGACCACATACTGGTCTGAGGAGCGAAGCATCTTTGGAGTGCCTTAGCTGTGACACTAATCACAGTGATCTGTTCATTTTCTCATGAGAAATACCTTAAAACAAGTTCTCTCTCCTGTGAGGCTCTTGCAGAACTGCTAAAAGGAAGTGCAAATGTGTGATGATCAACCTTCCTCAGATCCACTAAACTCCAGACAAGCTGATATAACGGCAACGTTTTAGTGGGTCAATAAGACACTCACTGATCCCCCTCCTCAGTTTGCAGCATACAAATTAAGCAAATACTAAAAGTAATGGTGGCAATAAACAGCGTAGTTTGAATGGAAAACTCCAAAATATGGGGAAAGGAAAAGCAAGATGTAGTAGAGGTCTGGACTCACTGAACAAGATTGTGGTTTTCCTGCCTAGAATAATCTCATTTTTTAAATGATATTTCCCTAAAAATCCCGTAACTCCACAAGTACGATTACCAGAGCTGCCCTAGGGAGTCGTCCATGCAATGCCCTCTGGCTTCAAAAGACCTGTTGGCAAATCCATCATCAGCATCATTTTGTACAAAAATAATGAATTGTTATCAAGAACAAAGACACAAATTCCTTACGCAATGTAGGACTAATCAACAGAACCTTTTGACTCTCCACGCTTTGCCTCAGACCACTCGTCAGACAGGCTAGTGTTGGTAATGCAAAAGAAAACTTTTTCTAGCATTTCAGTGTTATCAACATGCATTTCTACGTCTCACTCTCCTGATCAGTCAAGATGTTTTGTTTGTTTATGTAGCAGGACAGGCATGTGGCACCTCACAGAAAAGAAAAACAGAATCAAAAGATGGCAATTCCTGTTAATGGAGATTTCAGGAACCACTGCAGCACTATCCTCTGGCTCTACCAGGGCATCAATCCAAATTCTGTTGCCACTTAAGCATCCAAAACCAGGCTGCAATTGTGTACACTAAGTATGTCTAACAACAGGTTCTTCAAAGAGTATATCCTCTTTGGTTTAAAAAAAAAAAATCACTAACTATTCTGTTATGAAAATAGCCAGGCATACTATAACGAACACATTTCTTGGACATGATATAGTAATTTTCCCTTCCTTCATATAAGAAATAGTTCCTCAGATCCAAAATAAAGCCTTCCTAAATATAAGAACCTCACTGCTTGTTCTTTCTTCTCTTATCATCATTCATAAGTCATAATGTAACAGATGCTGTTCCCTGTAGCTCCAGACTGAGAGATGTTTTTCACTTTCACAACAATTTTTTAGATTCTGAAAATGCTGAAGCTGGTGATTTTAAACGTCCTACTTACTTTCAAAGTTGCTGAGGCTGCAGAATCAATCTCTGCAATGGTTACCTTCTTCGAGTCTCTCCCATATATCAGTAAAACAGGTATACAGTCTTCCCTGTACCCTGTTGAGTCTGGAATTCAGGTGGAAATTAAGCTTTCTTTATAGATTTACAGCTAAAAGTTTTTTCAAGATGTTGTCAAACAAAGCTAAGAAACAGTACAATTCCACTGGGCGTTTAAGATAATTAAAATTGAACATGAACTGCTAAGTGGTGTCACAGCTAGAGAATATGTCACTGCTGGAGATATACTATAGCAAAATAAGACAGCAACCACAAATCTTGTCTACTTTGAAGACCGGACGCAAATCCGAAATCACAGATATAAGCAGGAGAGCATCAGTGAGTGAGGGGACACAACCATTTAGTGTTTGATTCTCTGACGCTTTAGAGAGAAACTGCTTGAGCCACCTTCTCCTTTTAAACATGACAGAGGTTCTCTGCAAAAGAAAAAACATTTCTGTAGGTCCATTTTGCAAAATTGTGTGTGGACCAAAACAGTGAAATCAGGGAATGGCAAAATAGAGCAGAGTTTATTAATAGAGACTGTTGCCAGGAAGTTAAAAGAAATGGATGAAAACATTTTGCTAGGAAATGAAGGTGCACGATATAGCTGTGGAGGCTTATGTATTCTACTAAAACACACAGTTGCTGCTGGCAAAATAACCAAACCCAAAAATCTTTACTTTCAGCCTTCAAGACATTGGTCTTTGGCTTACAAAACCCAAAAACATCCTCTCTATTTTAAAAATTATCTAAGGAATGCTTGCCTTTTTTCTTTCCTATGGGGAAAAACAAACTTCTGCCAAGGCATAAAATATTTTATATTTCCCACATTTAATTTGTAGTGCAACTAAGAAAACAAAATGCCAGCTTCCTTGTGAACACTTTCAAGCTTCTGGCTATCTGCCTCCCACTCCTGCTGCAGGACTGACCTCACAGGAAATTTGCCTCTGACATCAGTGGCCACAAGGTTTCACATTCCACCTCTTTTGTTCCTCTCTTCACAAGGATTTTTGTCCTCTCCATCTCCTTGTAAGGTGGTCTTCTTGTTCTTCTCACAGCTGTCACAAGGTGGGGAAGGGACATATTTCTGACACATCTTCATTGCCCATAGCCTCCCTTTCTGGTCAAAGAGAAGTAAAGCTGCAGAAACATTTGTCCGTCTGCATCAGTTTGATACTGAGTGCTGGACGGGACAGAGTGCCTTGTAGTGGCGTCACACATGAGATGAAGGTGTGGTGCAGGCCAGAGGGGCCAGCGGAGGAGCCACTGCTGCCCAGCTTTGAAGGACCATAGGCCTGGAGTTCTGCCAGTGCCTTCCAGCCTTTGCTCAGCCTCAAAGCAACTGGGCTGGCATTAGCTAGCAACACTTTCCTTCAGCTGGCTCTTTCATTACAAGGTCTTTGTAAAAGACACTGGTGTCAACATCCCTGAAATCCAGAGGTGTCACATTTTGAGGAGAGAAGCACCATTTTCCTAAAGCAGCCTGGAGAGGAAACACCAGTCCTGTATTAAAGAGGATAACTGTCTTCTAATCTCAATCTTTGTGCAGAGTTGAGAAGCCAACAGCTGATAAAGCAAAGGAAGAAATTTATCTAAAAGGATAATTATTCCCTGATTATCTTTCCCCACATTTCTTGAAGCTTCCCTCAAAGCCTCAGGCATGGAGTAGCTGTCAGGTCCTGCAATAGCTCAGTCTTCATCCTAATCTGTCCACCCAACTCTACAAGCACACAGCACTAAACAGTATCCTAGGTTTTGTGTCCTCCCATGCAGTCTTGTTCTTCCGTCTCCCCTTCCCACTATTTTACGAGCTCTTGGATTTGACAACTGCTATCCCTAAACAGATGTCAGCACATAGAAGATTAACAAATCCACTGTGAAGAAAGTATGAGAATATTGTATCATATTTGAAGGGAAATAAAGGCAACCTCTCAAGTCACTTTGATGTCATCAATATTGGCAAAAAAATGTTAATAGCAACAATTTATGTGATGATTTCACTGCATTTTCAGATCAGTCTATCTCCGTCACATCTAGTTGACTTCATAGCACAATGAAAGTTACCACACTGAATAATTCCAGTCTCATTTTACACACTGTTCCACAGTGTCTCTGGCCCACTTCTTTCTTTGGCCACGATGAACTATAGAAGGTTTTCCTCTAAGAATCTCTGCTTACAACCTCTTAGAATATTTATACTGGGGCATTAATTTCCCAATGTTGTCTTACTTCTCATAATCCCATAGGAAATAACAGTGCTCATATCCAGAAGCTTGTCATGAGTGAGGAGAAATGTTTTCCAGATATGTTAAGTGCTCTCTTTCTGTCTGTCCTAAAGTCACCCCCAAGTTTTACTTGTGGAATTATTGTTCTTCATTGTTCTCTGTGTTTCCCTAATTTCATTTGCTTGCCAAGAGTTGATTACCTGCTTCTGCAGCGAGGGCATTTTAGTATATGTATTCTTTGATGACAGGAGACAATTACTAGTTTGTTTGCCTTACCACTGATAGCGGGGAAAATCTTACACTCTTTTTTCAGGCAAAGTCCTGATAACTTCAGCAAGAGATTTGCCAAAATTTAAAATGGAAGGTACATTATTTTGAAAGTCTGCCTAATCTGAGCCCACCACAACATTGTGGAAGAACTCCAGTGTTGACATACAAGTTCAACGCTGAATACTTAAATCTGCACAATTAGCTTCAAGCATACACGTAGTTAATTCAGGAACTACCCGATACTTGAAGAGATACACCAGGACAGCTCTCACTGTGATTTGTACCCACATGTGTTAATATGCAGTCTGTCCTGATTTAAGGTCCCAAAATAAAATAGCTTGTTTCGATCCAGAGAGGCAAACTTTGATGCTTCTGAAGAGGAAAAAAGTTGCTTAAATCTTTTGTTATTTCAGTAGCACAGATTATTCCCTTGTCGCTGCCAAAGAGGTCCTATCTGATTTTGGGCAGGGCATTTAGACTAAAATGTTAATACGCAATCACTATTTGCATGTTCCCCACATACAGAATGTGTCATGTGAATTCCTGGGTCTAAGTCTGCATGCATAGCTGCAGCTGTATATTAGACCTATGGCTTGAACTCACTCATTTCAATAAAACCATACACTTTAAAAAGTCAGGCCCTTTTTTGAGCAGGTTATGCAAACGGCTGTTGAGTGCTGTTGAGACTTACCCTTTCTGTGTGACTGACCTACTGCATCAGCCAAGAACCTGAGCTCCTAGGCTGTCAACAGATGCTTGTTAACAAATACTGCTTTATGATATACCCCATAAAACATATTTGGGTAGAGCATTCAGGGTTTTAGCAATCATCTGCTTTAATTGCATGAACACCTATAATTATTTTTAAAAGCTTTCTCTAAAATTAAACAACTGACTTGAATATATGCAAACTGATGAAAGTCCTGTCAAGACAAATATTCACACTCAGATTACTAACATCTGAAGCAATAGTTCCTTAGAGAAATGATGACCTTATAGATTAACTTCAGTGACGCAAATGGTATCAATATGCTACTGCTAGGACTACATAACATCATTTTCTCAGCAAGGTCTGGGAAACATAAGTCTAATTTACTTTCTGCCTTATTGCCTGGCCATACCTCAGTTCTGTGTTGTAACAGTTTATGTACTTTTGTGGCATGTCATCATTCATGATCAGAAAAGGTGGAAGTGCCAAGTTTGAAACGGCTTGATCAAATACAGATTCACCTTTGGAATTTAGCTCTGCAAAGAGCGAGATTAGCAAAGAAAAAGAAGTGATGTACTTCCCAGACACAAGCTTTTGTACAACGTGAGAGTGCCTGTCAGTATCAGAGAAGTAAAATATAAGAGTACTTTAATTCTCTAAGAGAGCCATTATAAAGTTAGGGAACACACTGTAAGACTAAACTGAGAATGCTTGAAAGTAGAAGTGATCTTCATGTTTAGTTTTAACCTTAGCTCTCTTCCACAGCGAAACTAGGCTTTCAGTCCTCCCCTCTGTGTAGCTTTTTAGCTGTTACACAACATCTGCTAGGAGCGCTCTCTATGATCTTTAGAAGTAAAGCAGAGGATTCAAAGGCTGTGCCAATACAGGAACGAGATTGGATTTTTCCCATATAGAGGAATTCCATATAGAGGGAAGGTATAAAAAGTTTGTTGCTCCAAATCAGTGACAGGGTAGAAAGTGTATCCATTCCTGGATGGTCACAGCATCAAGAAGTATCTCAAGACAATCCTGCTCCAAAGGAGTTGTTTTCCTCAGATGCAGTAAACATTGTACTAAATTGGCCCAGACAGGAAGGAATGTTCTGTAAACATGATTCCCAGAATTACTACTGAAAAAAACCCCAAAGATTTGTTAATAATTCCCTTTGAACTGTGATTTTCTGTTTTCTTGCCTGGCATATGGCATACTTGCCAGGTATGTGCTGGTTAGAAATAGATAACAAGAGCAGGTGTACAGAGAGAGAGGAGGCTTTCACGATAAGTGAAGCAAAATAAATAACATCATCTGTTATTTTTAGCATTTTGCTTTTTCGCAGTAAATACTTCTAATGATCAGGATTCTTCAACTTTCTTATCTCAAATTGTCTCCCAAAGTGTTACATTATTCTTTCTAAAAGAAGAAAAAAAAAAAAGCAGATGCAACCTCTAAGCATTCAGCATTTTCCATTTGAGCCATGTTGGTCAGCTGTAATTTCCCAGCCAAATCACCCGATTTGTGCTGTGCTTGTTTCCTGGCTGAATCCAGGTGTGAGTGCTCCCAGCGTGAATACTGACAGATGAGCATAAAAAATTGCTTCCTGAGAATACCTGCACCTGTCACTGTGTTACTTGTCACTAAGTTTCCATTTTCTGAAAATGTTCAGAAATGTGAGGTGAATTTCCACTGCAGGTGAACATAAGGAAAGAAGGGTGAATTCAGCTGGAGGAACTTCACTTCCCATTTTACCCAGTGAGCCTTTCAGCCCCAGCACGTGATGTCCACAGGGTCTTGAATTTCATAGGAAGCTTCACAGAGGAGACACTGCAAAGTGTGGCAAAAAAAAAATAAAAAACATATTTTAACACCTGAGTGTCCATAGACCTGAACCAAATTGATACCTTGCCTAACTTATCCGAAGTGTGAACAAAATGTGTCTCTCTTTGCTACTCATTGTGGGCCCATGATGTGAAAGAGGAATGGTCTTTACTGAGAATTTCCAAGGTGAGGCCAAGATTGAGTTTATAATGGAAAACAAGTTTCAACCTTAGCTATGCAGAGCCACTAGCCTCTCCATAATACAACTGTCAGTTCAATTTTTGTCAGCGATATAAACATGGAATTGAAATAAGTGTTAGACTAGGATTTGGATGAAAGTTTTAATCAGATGAGCACCTGCACTCCAAGACTTATTAAACCGTTGAGACTGAATTGTGTGTGAAACATTGCCATCCAGTGGCTGCTTGTACAATTTCCAACCCTACCACAAAAACAGTTGTGGAAGAGACAAACGTTGCAGATTATGGCATTCCTCCTTTTTTTCTTTTATGAAACCACAGTGGTGTCTGCATTAGCACCACAGTTCTAGACAGAAAGTTCAAATACAGAGCGTCTGCAGTTATTTCAAGTTGTGCACTTTCTAAGTAAACATTTGTTTCTTATAGCAATGCATTGAATTGACTGTTAGGTCCCAGAAGAAAATTTTCACTTCTGCATCTACTATGTATTCCTGAAAACAGGCGCTTGCATCTGAGGGGTGAAAGCCCAAAGGAGTGAAGTGGCCAGCCAAAGGCCATGTGGCCCAGATCCTGAAATCACAATGAAGCATCATTTTTCTAGCTGAATGTAATTGCACGCTCCCATTTCTCCCATCCTCCCAGCCCAGTGCCTGGGGTCCCCTGGAGTTTCCTCCTTCCTGAAAGCTCCACCACTGATTTTTCCCTCTTATAGGGGATTAAAATGTTTGAAAGCTCCACATGCTGCCCCTGGGAATTAACTCTTCTGCTTTACCAAAGAACATCTAGAGCATGGGCAGATACTGACTTTCCTTCTGCCAACTTATCACCCATGCTCAGCACGGATCAGGAGGGACCACATTTGGTCTTTGTCTCTAATAAGGCCTCTGTCCCTCTATGGAGCTACCCTGAGATTTTCAGATGGCCAGGAGTTAGAGACACAGCTGCAGAAATTAATTTCTGCAGAGAACACTGCTGGTTGTTAATAATAAGCATCAGCAGCAGTAGTCTCATCTTTGCAGTGGAAGTGCTAACCCACAGGAAATGAGATTGAGAATAGCTGTATTAGTTATTACTATGACTCAGTTCCTTTGAGTCATGGCCCACACTGGGTGGAAATTAAGATGCTCTGCTCCGCTCCCAGGTCCATAAATCACCTGGTTCTACTTTCTTCTTATCACCACATTCATGTGATCTCCTCCAGGTTGGGTAGATCTGTTTTCTCATCCTACGCAGGCAGTCATCACGTTGCTGTGTCTGGAATCCCACGGCAATGAAGTCCTGATCCCCATTAAAGGAAACTGATGCCCACCAGTACAGCCATCATCTCACCAAGCTGCCAAGCAGTCTTTGTGGCACAAGATTACAGGTTGTTCCTCAGTTCTATAGAGTTGCAGCATTTGGACTAGACAGTACACATCCCAAAGGACACAAGACCTTTGAGGGTAACTATTTGCTCTGTCTGTGGTATCAGGCTGGACTGTATATGGCAGCTAAGTTAAAAGTCACACTTATGACTAAAGATAAAAGGGCTAGTACAAAAATATAGTTCATTTTGTTAAAAATAAAAGAAACTATAGGATTGCAATACTCAGGCAATTAAAACAAAAGCATTAAAAGCTTTGAAATAGGCTTGTACTCCCAGACTGTTTCAAGTTTTTCCTTTTGGAGATCTGCCCTGGCTAGCCAAACTCAGGAGTAGTCTGCCAGTCCTATTAAATGTTATCTTCGTGGAATAAATCAAAAGGACACTAAATAAAATGTAGCACTGGGACTGATTCATGAAGCATTACCCTGTCTTACAAGTACGCCTTCTAGATTATTCAGTTATGCATCTAAACAGTCAAATTCACCAAGCAGTAACCCATCCCCTACATTCTGCCATAAGGAGGAGGAATCCATGAGTCTCACTGTAAATCTGCAGAACATCAGAGGATTATAGTATTCAAACAAATCATCAGAGCCTTTCTAGTCTCTCTGCTTTCTTTGCTTTGCTAATTAACTTTTACGTAACTCACTGTATTACCTAGCTGCAACAGGGAGCTGGCACACTAATCCATCTGCAAGGTGACCCCTGTCATGTGCTGTGCAGGTTGGGATATTGATATGCTGTTGTGGACGGCAAGACATATCTGTTTCTGTCTGTTGTCTGTCATTTGCAGATACAAAGGGAGGAATAGCTGAGAGTCTAACAAGAGAGCTTGATCCTACCGTATGTCTAGACTAATGCAGGGAACCATGAGACTGGGATAACCATCCTCACTTAGACATCATGGTGATTGGCTTCGTTACCATGCCTATGATTGATCTGTGCTTTGAGAGACTTAGTCAAATCAAAGCTCTAAATAGATATAGCTTTTGTGATTGTTAATTTTAAGGCAGGATTCAGTGTGTTTTAGCTTCTGGGTTTATCTTTGCTCTCTCTGCATTTGAATCTATATAATCAAAGCCCCTTTGGGAGCTGTGACTTACTGCAGTCAGACTCGCTGCAGTTATGGAGGCCCACGGGAAAGATCAACACTTTTCCTTAAGTCCTCTGGACTTATTGTAAAGGTATCTGAAATGATGATCACTATAAATATTTTTCAGCGGGATTTACTCTGCTGTGAAAAAAAGGTAGGTGTTAAAGTTATTAGAAGTACGTCAAAAGTTTGCCACTTAATACCAGCCTAGAGGTATGTTTACCAATGATAACACCAAAAATGAGAAAAAAGAGTTCTACAGGAATTAGGATTTGTCAGGTTATTTCAGCAAGTTTGGGATCATTTTGGGAAAACCAATTTTTAGAAGAGAAGCCTGTATGAAAGCAGCATTTCAGCAACCAGACTCTCTAAATCCAAAATGTAGGAAACCTTTCTTGCATGAAATAGTGTGTTTCAGTTTCAGTTTCTGACTCTTTTAAAGAGTCAGTCAAAGATTAGAGTTTACTTGCCCTGTGATCCTCAGGTGACAGCAGAAGTGTGGACAATGACTTTTAAAAAGTCATCTTTCACCTGCACAGAGCCCCTGGAGCACCAAGACTTTCCTGCCATTTGCAACACACCATTTAGAATATGTATCTGGACCTCTTCTTGCTTGTACAGTGCCCCGCATGCTTTTTATGCCTGCCAAAGAACCAGGAGTAATAACAGATTTGAGAGCCTGTTTGTCATTACATACAAATTACTCCCACATATATTATGTCCCATCAAAACAGTACTGCATATTCTTCCGTTCCGGGCTCAAAAAAAAAAAAAAACCAAAGACCGTATTAATTCAAAAAGAGCTATGCGCAATTTTCTAGTGGTGTTGAGTTTTCCTGCTGCAATTGCTACCATAGTTTTTTAAGCAGCCCAAATTTTGTAACCAGTTGGAAGGGAAGAGGAGGTTAAAAGCCAGGGAGATTTAAATTAATTGTCTGGAAAGTTCCTAAGTGGGGTTTTGAGTGTAGATTTCCAAGAATGTGTTCTTTTAGAGAAAGAAGTGATTTTTTTCTGAAAGCAGCGAGTGTTACTGATTTACTAAAGTTGATATTGGCTAGCTGCCTGGTTACAGTCCCAGGCACAGAATTATTTGCCTTCCTGGCTGCCAGCATTAAGTCCTTGAGCTCATCTCTATTTATTTCAGACACAGCCCAGGAGGTAGGAAAACAGATGCAGGCTTTCAAAAAGGAGTCAGGCCACAGACAAAGTGGGGAAACAATGGTTACATTCACTGGCAGTCCCAATTTTCACAGGTTTGTTCCAGATCCTGCAAGTCCGTGCCCTGATCCTATGAAACAGGATACAGGGGAGTATTGCCATGTCTCAGAGAGAAGCGGTGTGTCACACAAGCAGGTCTTTGTAGGTTGTGCTTAGCATGGGAACTGACCTGGTATTTTGAAAAACCTTCATAACTGTCAAGGATATTAAAACTTCCTAACACGAAGGTGTTCCTGCACACAGTGCAGCAGCCCGCATCAATATGAGGACCTGCTAACACCATGCACTGATGCAGCTTTACAGTTTGAAGAGGCTTTTGTCACAGAGGTAACCCTGTGGTTCTTACTGGCATTCCTACTGTAGGCTTGGAAAGGATCTGATGACATTCGGTACAGCCTCCTGTTATGAAGAGGTACGCATTTATATAGCCTACTCTGAAAAATTTTGGTAGAAGACATATCATCCCTTGATAGCCGGTTCCAGAACATTAAGACCTTCATAGCTGTAAATATTCCTAATATTTAGCCAAAGTAGTGTTTGCTGAAACTTCAGCTGCTATTTCCTTGGTCTGTGCTGATGCACAGAGAGAACGATTCATCACTGTCCTCTTTATAATAATCTTCTAAATTTTACAGGGTTGAAAGGTTATCAGCATTATCTCTCCCCAATCACAGTTATCTCTTTTCTGAAAGCAACAAATCCTTTCCTCTTTCATTTCTCACAGATAATGTTTTCTAAACCCCTCTCACTATTCTCATTGCTCTTTTTGGTAATGACTTCCTTTTAATGTGTGATGCTTTGACCTCTCCAAATGATGTCACACCAGCACTGCAAAAAGTAAATTCTGCTCTGTTCAGTGACACTCTTGCTAACACATTCCAGAGGGAGATTGATTACCTATGCAACAGTACCTCACTGGCAGATTATTTTTTTCAGTTTGTGATCCCGTATGAACCCCAGACCCTGTTCTGCAGCTCTTCTATCTTGCCAGGCATTGGCCATTTTGTGCTTGATGTTGCCTTATTATCATCTTCTGCATTTACTTCTACTAAACTTCACTTTGTTGACCATAGATCTTGAGTTTCTTCTCTCAGGCTGGTTCTCCAGTTGGTACAGTCACCAATTACAGTTGCAGGCACTGTTTTTACCCGTAGACGCTCTGCTGGTCAGCAAGTGCCCCAGCAAAGCAGGATCAAGGCTGGAGTAGAGCTCTCAGGGATTAGGGTCACTCATTAAGGAAGGCCCTCCAGAAGCATGCAGAGGAGAAAAAGCAGTAACGTTAGAGATGCAACACTTTCCACCACTGTATTAGTTTCATTTTGTTGTACCTGTAACAGCAAAAAACGAAAAAAACCAAAACCTCCACCTTCTTTCTTCTGCCGGTAATGTCCCTCCAGGGCTTTCATCTTTCAGATACTAGCACCTGCTTGCAAACAAAGGGCTGGGTCCCATGCATGCTCAGTAGGTCACAGCTGAACTGATCCCTTTTAACTGGCAGCCTTCCGAAAGCAGTTCACACGCTATTGCGAGAGAATGTCATAGGCCAGGGAAGTTTTTGTAACCCAATGCACCTATCAGCTCTTGAAAACACGCTTTATTGTACTCACGAGTAGAATGGGTTGCTTTTAAAATATGACTGTTGTTAAGATCTGTAGATACCAAATTAGAGTTAATGTACAATGCCTTTTAAAAGGGTATAAACCAGCACATGCATAAATTAAAAATAATATCGACACTTGTATTCAGCAGATCTTTGGATTCTAGGAGAATGGCATTTCCATCAAAGAGCAACAACAGAAAAAAAGATACTCTTGGACTTTGTGAAAAGACACAAGTTGAATAATATTACAGTAATAGGCAGGAATCAGCCTAGATTACTGTCCCAGCGGGCGGGTAAGGTACTTATTACATTTGAACTATGCTCACCCAAGACTAAAGAGATGCCTTTTTCCTCTTCTGACTCATCCTAACCTCCTTGTATTCTCCTTAGTAATAGCTACCTTCAGGCATGTCCTGTACATAAGTACTCGAGCCAAGTGTGTTTGACCAAGTGGGTAGAGTATTCATTTTATGAAGACAATCTATAAATAAAAAGTTGGGCATACATTTCCTTTCTTTTATAAAATGTGCCGCAATTTAGTCTTTTTGGACTATGTTGCACTGGCCTAAGATCCTCCAAGTGAAAAACTATCCAGAACTGCATTTTACTTTATCACAGAGAACATCCCTGGTATAAGCAGGGGATTTCCAACACTATCTCTGTTCCTTGTCACTTCCTTTCATTCACTGTCTAGGACAGACCGTAAAGTATCCACACGTAATACTGTTCTATTTTTAATTTTCTGTACTATGCTTTGGAGTCTGACTCTTGTTTGGATCACAGACTGAATTCTCTGCAGTTGATCGCAAATGAAATTCTAGCGCAGCCAAAGGAGAATACCTACTTTTGCACCAGCCAGCGGCTTGATATGCCCCACGAAACAAGGACTCAGACACTTCTTGATATGCATGCGCTGCACACACACCATCGCTGCTTCTAGTTAGTATGTGTATTAAGAATGGTATGAATTTTATTTTATGGATCAATCGTTATTAAAAATAATTACACAGCATTAGGCAGCAGCCACTTTCAAAAATGTCATTACCACAACTGCTGGATTCATCTAAAAAGGAATACCAAAGTGATTCATTTACATTATGAGGGAAAAGGCTGCAAGCTTTGATTTCAAAAATCAATTTTTTTTATACAAAGAAATAAAACAAATGTATTAAAGTGCACTGGCTTGTTACAAAACAGTATCAGACAGTTCTGATGACACATCATTAACACCGCGAACGGATGAGAAGAGCCTGGTCAGTAGTCTGCTCCAGCCATCAGTACCCATACAGGCAGAACTCTGGGACCAGCAGCAGTGGCAAACATTCTCTGAAAAATCATTGTGCAGGTTCAAATAAGCCAAAGGGCTCTGATTCGCAATATATGGGGAGCTTCATTCTCACAGATCTCTGTCCCGTAACTTTCTGGGAGATTCTTGCTCACAGGTGAGGCAACAGAAGCAACCTCAGCCATTGCACTTGGTATAGCAGCTTCAACTATTTCTATCGTTTCACTGAAACTGTGCAAACTGATGTATTCGGATATGAAACATGTCAACTGGGAAGCCGTAACATACCGTATCCTGAGCTACACTGTGCCCACTCGTGCTGTGGGTACAGCAGCTCCCACACGGGATGGGCAAGGCAGACAGCTCCAGGCAATGCTTCTGAAACAACTGCAGCAGCTACATCTGTCACGGCATTGATACTGCTTCATGCTTTAGACTCTTGTGCTATGATGGTGGTACAGGGTGGCAAAAGCTACAGGATGGGTATAACGGAAGTCAGATTAAAGGTGAGCTAAATTAGTGTAGTTATTCCCCTACCTGCAGCGGATTAGCAGTATAGCATGAAACACCATTTTTCCTGTGAAAGCACATAGTCTCAAACCATGTACAATCTTACACTGCAGACATTTAAATGCTGTCTAGTTTTGGTTCATAGGCCAAATACATTGCAAAATACACAGAATCTGTGACACAATACTTGTGACAGTACTGTCAAATTTCACACGTTCCTTTTAGTACAAATGTGCCGGAGGCAAAAAAAAAAACATTTCTGAACTTAGTGGGATACGAGATGTACCTAAAGATACATTTGGGCTATCACTGTGCAAAGTAAGCTTATTTTCTCTTGCAAATGCAATTACATATGTGTTAAATATATGGATATTGATAGATATGCTCTGTATGTTAGTAAATTGGGTAATAACAGACTATCAGAGAAACTGCTGTTCTCCGCAGCTGGAAGAATTTTTTTTTCATTGCAGTTTGGTCTGTTTTCACATTTGTTTTTCTAGCTCCTGTGGTCTGCTGTTCTTGCTTTGGCAAAAGATCACCTGCGGATTACTCTTATGCTGTCTCAAAATGAAATATACAATATTTCATATTAAACTCTTTCATAAACTCTGAGGAGAGAAATGTATACAATCTGCTCTAGAAGCAGACTGAAACAAAATGGTTTAAAATACAGACACCAGAAGAAGAAGATAAAAACAGTCCTGGAATTTCAATTGTTTCTGATCATGGAGAAAAACATACGTGATTTTGGGAAGCCTACTGAATGATAAACACAGAGAACGAGAACTGAAATAAGGCCAAAGGGCTTGTTAGTGATACAGCCTTTTGCAAATTAAGAAAAAAGATTCTGATTTTAAAAACCCAACTCAAAACTTAATATGCAAAGATCAAAGACAAACCAAGAAAATGTTGCATTTCAGTGTCATATGAGGAGTTCTAACAGCAGAAACTAAGTATAATATAAAAAAGAATTGAAACAGGAAATAGAACATGCAGTCATAAAACAAAATTGTCCGCGTTCCTGTATGCATACCAGCATCAGAGGCAAATCTTTTTTGTCTCCCTTAAGCTGGTTCTATTTACTGAAATTGAATCCTGGATGGAAGTAGGCTGGTCAGAAATTTTCTTTTCATTCGCATTATTGTGCATATTTTCCCAGACAAACTAGTAACAGCTCCTACTCCTTCAGCAGCTGAGCTACATCTGTACAGAATTCTAAAGAAACATTCAAGTTGTTTTAAGCTGCAAGGATGAAGATTTCAAGGTGATCTCTTAGGCAGCAGCAATCTCCATCAGAAGACTGGCTTCTGATTTCTGTTCACGATTCTCAGCTGCACAATGAAGCAGGAGCTGGACATGCTGCTAAGCGCAGATCATGTCAGCAAAATTCATGGCCACTAAGTACATTGCTGGCATTACTGTAATTACTTCTGCCCTAATGTGGTAATGCCTGTAGCCTCGGGACCTCATCGCGTCAGGTATTGTATAAGAATATGAAAATTAGATGGGCAGATGTTTACATTATGTTAATACAGGTGGTGGCACAGGGGAGTACAAGGAAATGGTTAGATGGTAGTACTCACTGAAAAAAAAAGGTGTGTGCAGTACAGTGGACATTGCTCAGTCTTGGGATTTGCAGCAAAGAATTTAAGACAGGATTGTGGGGTAGAAGTTTAAACAAAGTACCTTTGAACAACAAATGACCTAATGTAGCATAATCCCAACAGATTTATCTCTATTATAGTGAGCTGATATATGAAAATAAATGTTTGACTGCAGTGATTAAACAGTCGTGTGCATCTGCTTACCCCATACACAGAATTAAATTGAGGTAAAACACAACGCTCTACATTTTTTCCATGTTTGTTTTTGTCAGAGCCATAAAAAGCAGACTTTACAAAGTAAGTCGGCATGTCCTTCACATGGCTGATCTCACCTTGCCACACTGGAATGTCAAAATGTGGCAGCTGATTATTCTTAAGCTATTTTTAGAAACAGATATAAAATAGGTAAAAATCAGCCTCATTGTGGTAGACTTTGCACAAACACAATGCAGCTAGCTACTCCTTGACCCAAAAGGGCATATGAAGAATAGGGAGAAAGCACACACACAGTTAAGTGCAGGTTTAGCTAATACCTTTTAAAGCACAGAACATGACTTTCCATTACCTGCTCCCAAAAAATCTAGCATGCTTTTCACTGCTGTCCCTTCATTTCACTCTTTTCTTTCATCCTTCCGAGCGTTGATTAAAACTGATAGACACTTGCATTTCCCCAGACTCTCCTTTTTCCTCTAGACATATTTACCCAGTTGATTTTGAGGATTTGCGGTATTTGTGTAAATTTCCATGTGTCTGGCTATACAGAAATGGTGGCACACTATTGCACGTGGCCCAAAAGGAAAGCTGTGAGCAGAAAATTTGGTGATTTCCCACAGCATGAGTGCACTGTGCCTGTCCCTGTGCAATGTCCGTGCAGCACATGTTCACCGTGTCTGACGTAAGTAGCAACAGTATCTGCAAACCTCTTTCTGCAGAGGACATCCTAGGCAGACACACAACAGTCCCATGCCTGATAAATTATTGCTTTTTTCTTCCTGTTCCTGACGCTGCCATGTGCCGGCCGCAGGCCAGCGTGAGGACAGCAGGATGAGCGCAGAAGACTGGTGACACCACTAGCTCTGATCTGACTTTGCAGGCAGGCAGCCCCGGGGACTCACTGCTCAGCCCTCCTCTGCTCGGCCACCAAATGGCACCGCTTTCAGTGCGTCTCAGCTGCCTCCTGACCCCAGCACGTGAACGTGCCCGTTTGGCCTGGCCCCGTTCGGCTCGGTGCCCTGCTAGGCCAGCCTGGGTGAGGCCTGCATGACCACACTGCAGGCCTTGCTCTCGGTTCATAGTCATAATCCCAGTAATCAGATTCTGATTACCAAATGCTAACAGCGTCCAGCCTCAGAGGCTTTGTCCCACTCCCCTGCCTTGGTTCCATTTTCAAGGCAGGTTTTTATCCCCATGTCCTGATGCGAGCTGCAGGACCACCTGCTTCCCTGCTGCCACGAAACGCCCCCCTACACGGCGCGACTTTGTTCAGGCGGATGGCTGCAGCTCCCCATTTGCACAGTAAAGAGGGAATAAATCCCCGGCAACGATTTTCAGGCGGCCTGGGTGCCCACAGCACCCCGACCTCAGCTGGGAACAGTGATTCCCAGCTCGCTTCCCTGCCAGCCTCGCCAAACGGACACTGGCGCCAGGCCGTGGGGGGACTGCTCCCTTCTATCAAACGCGGATGAGTGCGTTTAGGGCGTTCAACATTCCCAGGCGGGGCCCCGGCGAGTGCCCGGCTCCCGGAGGCAGCTGAGAGCCTCCAGCCTGCTGGGAGAGGGCGAGTTTTCCAGGCTGACCACAAGATGTCCTCCCTACCCCAACGCAGGGCCTGCAACGCCGCGCCAAAACTCCGGCTGGAGCGAGGCTTTTACGCAGAGGCACGGAGCTCTCAAATTGACTTCGTGCTAGATTCATTCTTCAGTTTAATATCTATGATGGTGTTTGTTCCCCCGTGTTCTCGTAAACAGCACAGGCAGGCTCTAGCTGGCCGGCTGCAGGCCGGGTCAGCAGGGCTGCAGGCTTCTCAGCGTACCTCAGGTGCTGCTGCTCACCAAAGCTGTGCGGCATGGTTTTCAACCTCTAATCAGATTTAAAACAAGACTTTATCCTAAAAAAATAGGCAGATAGGGCTCAAACAGTGTATTTGCAGTACTAACGTTTTGGCAAAATGTTAATCATGTTATTAATTCGCTCTTGTTTCCATTCACACACAGAGTTCTCTGATGAGGACGGCAGGCGCTGCGCACGCCATCTCCCTGCTCCTCAGTGCTGACCAACAGTGCCGTCTCTAGCCACAGAGGCAAAAATTTCAGTATAAAGCCAGAGACAGCATCTGGCAGGCAGGGGGGACAGCATGAAACAGAGAAATGCAACCGTTCTGTACATTGGGTCATGTCACAACCACCGCGTAAGTGTGACCAGAAAAGCAATGAGAGCATGCTGAAGGTCAGTGTCAACATAGGCCACCATCTGTTTTAAATTCCAGTTTTAAGTTAACGCTGCTTGGCTTCTGTACTCAGCAACCAGACTTTTCTGTCCCTGCAAGCAGACATAGGTAGGTGGAAGAAAGTACGTCAGTTATTTTTGGCTAAGGTCCAGTGAGTCCAAGCCCAAAATGGATGATGTCCGCTGACTGTGAACTGATTAATTTTATGTATTCAAACAAGAAAAAAAAAAAGGTAGCTCTGCCTAACCTTTTTAGATTATTCTCCCACAGCTATGGAAATGCCACCACATTAGATTTAGCTCAAGTGCAAAGTTCACGTGTCGTTACATTACATTCACAGCACTGGCTTTCTTTAAAAAACTTATTTGCATTCAAGGATAGAAAAGGGAATATAGGTGATACTAAAATAGTAAAATATGCCCAACTGTTTTATAATTTGGGAGTCAAGCCCCTTTCTGATATTTTTTGCTTCTCTCCTGAGGTTCCCCACTGCAGTCTTCCTCCTGGCACTTTATAGGATGTTTTAGATAAACTGGGGCCAGGTTCTGAAGCCAGATCTTGAATATAGACACCAACACAGCAGACTGGGCTGAACACTATGAACAAGCTTGTAGATACAGGAGGACAAGTCTGAGAGGAGGTACTGATCCATCCTGTATCAATCAAGTTTTCATTCTTTACTGACCAGAGTACCTAAATACTGAAAGTTTCAAGTCCTAGCAAGCACAATACTGTAGTCTATCCACGACCTACATCATCATGTCACTTTAAAAGATACAGAGCTTCAGGGGAAAAAAAAAAGACACTCATCCTGGGTGAGTTATACAAGTATTACCTTACCAGTATAATTATACTAGTGTAATTATGTAGGCAAGTACTTAGGTTGCCTTTGTCAGTGTCTCCTTTTATATAATTCCTCACTATAAAACACTATTCAAACCAATGCTTTATAGTTTCAGAGTATGTTGAATAGTAGGAGGTTGTGGTTTGGCTGCCAAGCAAATTAGAGAGATGAGTACACTCCCTCGGTAAGAACAAAGGAGTCAGTTCAATAGCGAGTTTGTTCAGGGAATTGCAAGAAGTTATTTCACAGTTTCTGATCCTAGATCTTTAGAGTCAGTGTTCAGGGGAACAGTGCAGATGCTCTGTTCGTGCTTTGTCCAAAGGCAAATACGGGGCAAGTCTTAAATGTAGCAACCCAGAGCTGGAAAGAATGGGACAGAGTCCTGTACATACCCCAGAATTCCTGAGAATGGCATCTACTAATGCATGCATTCTTAGACTCCTTTGATAAAGCAGTGTAACTGCAATGGGGGATTTCTTTTTGGATAGCGCACACCATGCTCCTGTCTTAGCATTTTCCCTTGGTGGCTGCTGCTGCGTGTCTCAGAACCAGTATTTCTATGTTTGAAACAGGTAGGGTTTAAGAAGCCCTGTGGAGACAGCTTAGGAAATGGGAAGCTAATGCTGTATACATAGATTTGCAGATATTATTGTCTAGAGACAGGAATTTTTCTGCTGAGAGAATGTAGAAAAGCCTCTTCTCTTTCAGACTAAAAACTCAAGTTGTCACAGCAAAGAAATTCCAAAATCATAGTTTTCAAAAGTCCAGATCTCTTCATGTTTTTACCTTTCCATGAAGTTCCCTCATGTTCCTCAAGCCTTGCTACACCAACGTTTGGGGTGGCTGAGCAGCTCAGGGTGAACACTGAGGATTTCCCCATTGCTGGCTCCTGGCAGCCTTGAGGTGAGAAACTTAAAAACTGAGAACAGAGAAGCTGAGCTTGCAAGGAGCCACACACCTGGGTCCAGGGCTGTCTCCTCTCAACTTGCCATTGCCCATTGCTTAGTCAAACTGGCAGGTTCTCACACATGCCTCCTCAGCAGACAGCTCTATTAAATTTTTGCTAGAACATCTTCCCACAAAACACTTCAGTTTTGATAAATCAGCGCTTTCAGATGAAAAACAGTTCTACCTGAAAATAAACAACTAGCTTCAGCTTGGAGAGATGGAGATTAGTTAATTGTATCAGCCAGTGCTGACTTTGAAGCTTAGATATAAACACATCCTTAATACCCACCAAAGCTCTGCTGAGAAGAAAGGATGATTTATAGAGCAATGCAGAAGCTGGCAGAGCCTGAGGCTTGAGATTAAGCCCTATATTAATACTTGTTGATATTACTGTATCCTATGCCTCCCAGAAGGAATGATACAATACAGCAGAGAGGGACCAGATTTTGGTCATGTTGTTTTCTGTCCCTGTTAATTATCTCCCAGGTCGAGGTGTTCGTACTCTGCACATGTGTCTGCTAATGACGAAGGATCTGTTACAGTCACACTAAAAATATTTAGCAATCTGTCCCGAGTAATAAGCTAGAATAATAGTTTTGTCTTGTTTCCCAAAGAACGTGCTTCAGCTTGGGTGCACTTCACAAATTACATGCTTTTATCACACTATTTGGACTCTAAAATTCATAGCTATCTGCCTCTCCCGTTTCAACTAAAATGGTTTGGGTTTGTGCCTTCTTTGAACTGTTTTCATGGGAAACAGTGACAAGCTCTTTGTCTTAGAAACAGTTACAAGGACACCTGGAAGGTTTAAAGTTCATGCCAGCTGGCCACCACATGGATTATATTCTTAACATCATGAACGTAAGGCGGGGAAAATGCATCAAGAGCAGCTGAATGTCTGATCCTGATTCACCCTAGCTTTATGCAGCGCTGCACAGAACAGGGAGCACAGTCAAAGCCCTTGTGGCCCTTGGCTCCAACAGACACCAATGCTGAGAGTATGTGAAACTGCACTGGTACCATATTGACTCAAAAAGTGTAGGTTAGGCCTACGTGGTCCTATGACTGTGAACACAGCGAAAGTGCTACTAGGGCAGTGGTTAGAATATAGATTTATAAACTCTGAAATATTTCTGTGAGCTGCTCTGATCCCATAACTGTGAGTTGTGCAGCTAAATGGCTAGATGTCCAAGTACTGGCATTTTCTGTTTGGATAATATGCAAAAGTCTACTCTACAAAGTGCATCCTAATCATCCAACATTTTCAATTGTTTTTAACTTCAAAATAAATGCAATTAAAATTTAATTTGGTGATATTGTATGAGGTTTTCTTAATCAAATGCAACATCTATTATATATATCATTCAATGTGCGTATGGTCTCCATGATGGCTGAAGAGAAGGGACATCCAGCACTGGTCCACAGACAGGTGGTTACAGTAGATCCACAAGGTCCTATCGCTTCCTTCTCCCAGTTGAGGCTGGGTTAGACGGACAGATGAATCTTTCTGTGGCCCATGATTGTCTGTCCCACCACGTTGCTCCACTCATATCCCAAGGCCCTTGGGACCTATGCACAGTAGCCTATCTTATCCTCACTGCACGGAAAAGCTACATCACTTGCTGCACCTGCTGCAATCATAAAGAACAGCTTGCCCCGAAGCATACTTTGATATCTGTTGCTATTTTTTCTTTCTTTATTCAGAACATTTTGTTTTTCTTTCTCCCAGCTTGCAAATCTCTCCTAACTACTGTCTGCAAGTGTAACTACTGAACAATTTTACTATCCCTCTGCAACATTTCTGAAGCTATTAAAGTATGCAGAGATTCAAAAAAGGGAAGAAAATCTGGTCAGGGAAATGGGAGGACTGTTGGAATTACAGTGTCATATTTTGAAATTCTCCTTGGAGAAAATATGTTGTTAAGAACAGCAAATATATATGCTAGTTATTTAGGAACTCCTTCCTTACATATCTTTGACCCTGCCAGTTAATACACTCAAGTTTAATTAGATTCTTATTAAACATTGCTACTTTCTTGCCCAAATCACATAAAAATTTAATTGGCAATGCTTCTTTCCCACATATTTTTATTTATTCTATTTTTCTCTTCCCACAGGCAGGCTAGGTTTAGCCATAAAGCCCCATTCCCTTAACCTCACAAACAACTGACTCCTTTTTTGCATCTTAATTTTTTTCCTGTTATTATGCACTTCTATCCTGTTGTGTTTTTATTCCTCTCCAGCTACTGTGTAATTTTTCCTGAGCACCAGCATTACATGGGTTTAATTCTTGACATAAATGTAATAACTCCAGAGAGTTTGTACATGCAAATCTGTGTTCTGAGGCTTTAATCCAGAAGTGAGCACCAAATTTAGAACAAAACAGTTACACAAATCAGCTGTTCATATAACTTTTTCATAGTACCTCAAGACAGTGGTGCCATATGCAAAAAATAAAAGCCAGTTATTTCTCCGACGCTCGCTGNTTAAAAAATTACTTTAAAATTAAAAAATTAAAAAATTACTTTAAAAAATTACTGTGTAATTTTTCCTGAGCACCAGCATTACATGGGTTTAATTCTTGACATAAATGTAATAACTCCAGAGAGTTTGTACATGCAAATCTGTGTTCTGAGGCTTTAATCCAGAAGTGAGCACCAAATTTAGAACAAAACAGTTACACAAATCAGCTGTTCATATAACTTTTTCATAGTACCTCAAGACAGTGGTGCCATATGCAAAAAATAAAAGCCAGTTATTTCTCCGACGCTCGCTGCAGGTGGATAAAAACCACAAGAAACACACTGAGATCTCATTTCCTCCTCATCATCATCCATGTCAGTGGTGAAGAACTGGTTATAATTAGAACCCTTAGATCTTCTGAATATAAGTGCTGAAGGACTCTTTAGAGCTTTGGAAGGGGTTGCCTGGAAGGACTTTATACATGGTTGGGGAATAGTCCTTCCTCCCTATAGCTTGTTAACTAGTACCACTATGGAGGGAATGTATTCCACGCTGGTAAAGTTTTATGCGTACCTCCTGCTCTCCCCAGACACATGGGTGAATATTGAAATCCTGCCTCAGCCACACAGGGGAATGGTGAAATTGTTAAAACACGTCTGAATCCACTGGTAGCTGATGAGTTAAAGGATTTTTCCTGAACTGAACCAAAAATAATTACTTCAAGAAAATATTATATAAAAAATGTAATATATAAAAAATAATTAAATGCAAAACCTTAGAACATATTTATGATAGAAAGCAGGGACCCACATCCCTGTACACAGGCAATATTATTAGGATTCCTTGTTAAAATGCTACAGTTTAGTTCAATCCAAGTTATTTGGGTCTTTCTATTTACAAATCCTGATTACAAAGAGCTTTTCACCAAAGAATGCTTGACAATGCTTCATCATTTATTTGCCTTCCAATAAACTTCAAGGTCAAATGAAGAGATGTCTGTTTCCCTAAGCTAAAAATCAAAATTGTTCAGTCTTGGCTCTGAGTAGAATATTATTGATCTATCATGTCACGAAAAAGATACTGCATGACCTTAATCTCCTCATAACCTTGGATCAGATTAAAGGGGTTTCGAAGTTGACCACAGACCCACCGATAAGTATTTGCAGGCTGAACATGTACTTGGACTTGTCATGGCTTGAACGTGGATTGGCTTCCTTATAATTTGTCTTTCTATCATTTCCATTAACATTTTCTGTTTGTCAGGTACTGCATTAGCATACAGTGCCCTATAACACATTTGCAACATAATGAGGCTAATGAACACAGAAGTATTTTAGCAACTTCAGCTATTGTGCTTTCACCCTTTGATAGATAATTGCCATAATGGAGCACTTTACTATTTTGATCTTGTAGAGCATGAAGTCCCATTACAATTGTACACTAATCAGGGCTGTCTATCAATCCTTGCTCACATGAATAACTGTTTACAGCCTCTGTTCCAAAATACTTTGCCCCTTGCTTTCTCTTCCTGTGGCTTCTGCTACTTACACCTCCATTTTCCTAATCATAAGATTTTAATGTAAATTAGTGAAATAAAGATTTATTTCTTCCTGTGCCATACCTTTCTTCTCACCTCCTGAAACCCTCTTCAAGTCACCCAAGGAAGGGAGAGGAGAGGAAAGTTTTCAGAAATAATTTCATAGGATCAGAGAATAATGCAGGTTTGAAGGGACCTTCAGGAGCTCTCTAGTCCAACCTCCTGATCACACAAGAGGCAGCTATGAGATCAGACCAGGTTGCTCAGAGGTTTATTCAGTCAGATCTTGAAAACATCCAAGGATGGTGACTGCACAGCCTCTCTGGGCTCCTGACCTACTTCTTGGCTGTCTTCGTGGGAGAAGTGGCTTTCCTTACGGCCAGTCTGAACCCCTCTTGTTTCAATTTATAGCCCTTGTCTCCTGTCTTCCCACTATCCACTGCTATGAAGAATCTGGCTGCATCTCCTCAGTCAGCTCCTTGTAGGTATGGGAAGGCTGCTCTTAGGTCCCCTGACGCCATCTCTTCTCCAGGCTGAACAAGCCCTGTTCCTT
The DNA here is from genome assembly GCA_013398225.1 of Steatornis caripensis. Lineage (NCBI taxonomy): Eukaryota > Metazoa > Chordata > Aves > Caprimulgiformes > Steatornithidae > Steatornis > Steatornis caripensis. Next base: position 259,502 of record VZSC01010778.1, read on the forward strand.
CAGTTTCCGCTCACAGGGCAGGTCCTCCAGCCTGACTGCCATGGTGGCCTTTTGCTGAACTTGCTCCAGTTTATTGACGTCTTTTGTTTTGAGGAGCTCAAAACATATACTATCTAGGTGTGATTTAACAAATGCTGGTAGAGGGAGATAAACACTTTCTTCAGTCTACAAGCTGTGCTCCTGCTAATATAGCTCGGGATGCTTTCTCTGCTGCCAGGGCACACCACTGGCTCATGTTCAGCTTTATGACTGCCAATACCTTCAGATCCTTCTGCAGAGCTCCTCCCAGCCTGTAAGCCTGTAGCTTATATCATTGCCAGTGGTTTGTCCTTCTCAGGTGTAGGACTTCGCACTTGTCCTTGTTGAAGTTCATAAGGCTCCTCTTCGTCCAGCCTGTCAGAAAAGCAGCTCTGCCCTGAAATGTATTAACAGCCCCCTCGATTTGGTGTGATCCGCAAACTTGATGAGGATGCTGTCTGTCTCCTCTACAACTCTAGAAACACAATCTGAGGATGTAGGTGGAAAAAAAAGAGTACAGAAAGATACTGATGGGAAAGGTGTGAAGAAAAGCCATAGGACTGAGAGAAGATTCTAGACTTGGAGATATTAATATCTCATTGTTACCTTTGGGACTCCTAATGGTTATGTGTACAAAGGGGTACAGCAGGATGATGCAACTGTTGTTCTGAGGACTGACGTATTTTGTTATGTTTTTCTGGAGATTTATAGCATTATAAGTAGGTGGAGTCCTGCACCAAGAACTACTTTGTCTCAAGAAATCAGTAAAATCACTTCAAGAGACACTGAGCTCATTGTTCCTAAGGAAACAAGTAGGAGTTTGTATTTTCTGATCACTTCAGTCTTGTGATGTTTATTTCAGTATCATGGACTAACACTTCAACTTTGTAGTGACCCCTCAGGAGCTCTGACTAGAGGCCATTTGTCAATAATTTTTGTCAATACTCTGGTTCATCTACCTCTTTCTTCTCATCAACCATCAGCTTAGCCTCTCCAAAGTGTGTCAGGAAGATGATGCAGAAGATTTGGGGAGCCAAAATTCATATTTGCAGAGAACTATCTCCCTAATGTCTTAATTTCCTAAGTACTGTAGCAATACAATTAAAAATCAATGTCTAGCAAAAGAATAAATTTCACAAAATGTACTTAACCAGTACTTCAGTCATGGAGAATTTTCTTCTGAGGTCTCAAGGTGTCATGGTTTGTAATGAGAGATAACATCTTTTATTTTTGCAATTCATATAGCTGAAAAACCCAGACATTTTCAGACAATGTAAGCCTTTCTTTTGGTCCAAAATGGTGTTGGCAGAAGACCCCCCCTTCATGTTGCCTGGTGGAGGTATTCATATTTAATGACAAGTTAAGTGTATTTCATTCACATCTTTGACTTCTGACACTCGAGCCTCAGCTCTCCTCAGTCTATGTTTCGAGTTAATATTCTGCAGTAACGCTGCTTAGAAATAATTGAAGCTTACCGTCATGTTTTTAAGTTGTTCCTTTCTTAATCTCTCTCTCTCTCCTATGAAAACTATGTCATCAGTTATACTTGAAGACCAGGAATCTGTATCAGAAAATCACATAATCATTCAGACCCAACAGTATTCACCCAAGAGGAGTGGCTGGATAGTTTGACTAGCAGCGTATGTTAGACCCCGTCCTGACATCCTTGGTTTCTCTGGACTTTTTGCCCACTATTAGCTGTTGACTAACCCTGTACTAGTTTCAGCAGACGTAATGATGATACTTCTTTTCAGTCGTGGTATTTTCTCCTTCATTCGCTGAAACAGGGCTAACAGAAACTCTCCATTTCAGATGTCCTAGCTGCAGAGAGGGAGGGACGAGTTATGGAGAAATGCGTATAACCTGAAAGCATGTCTTCAAGTTGTGCTAGGGCAATGGGCCCAGCTGACAATGTATCCTCACCTGCTCCACAGATCTTTTACAGCCTTCGTGACCCTGCCATAGGGTATGGTTCCTACCTGTCAATTATTATAAATCCTATGATAGACTGTGTTTCCTGCTGGCACTGTTTCCCCACTTGTTTTGTAATGCCTCTATTGAATGTATCTCTAAGAGTCCTGAATGCATCCTACCTTGTCCTGGGGATCTGGCAGTGGGGCTCGGGGCCAAGACAGAGCCAGCTCAGCCCCTTCCCGCTGGTGTCCATGGGGAGAGGCCCCCTAGACAGCACGATGGAGAGGCCCTGGCTGCCCATCCCATGGGTGTGTCTGACCCCAGAGCTCCTCAGCAGGCCTGATCTTGACCCACATCCTTTGGCTGATGTGCCAGACCAGCACTGGCCCATCCCCACAGAGATGCCCAGTGCCCAGGGCTGGAGTTGCTCTGATGCCCCACAGCTGCCCTGCTCCTGGCTGGGGCAGTGGGACTTCCAGGCCCTGCCCTCTGACCTCCCTAACCCCCTGGGTAGCCCCCTGCACCCCAGCCCCAGGGGAGCCACCTGTTCTTGCAGAGCAAGGACAATATCCAAATCAAATACAGCTTCTTAACTATATTATCTCATCTATGTATCTGTATCCAGACAAATACAGCTGCTGATCTATATTGCAGGGATGGCTTTTTCATGGAATCCACAATCTGTCTGATTGAACAATTGAGTTCCTGTTCTTCTGCACATTAAGTCTTCAGATGCAAATTTCACATTTGATGGAAGTTTCAGGTTCAATGGAAGCACATGTGTCCTCACCCACTGCAAATATCATGAATGGCATCTTAATTCTCCATGGCCATTTCCAAATACAAATTCAACGGCTGTTCATGCCACCCGCTGCTGTAAATCCAACACTGCTGGTGATCTGAGTCCCACCACACTGCTCTGCTCTATATTATCAAATACTGCTTTACTGTTTACTCCTCCTTGCTGCTGGCTTCACAAGACTGAGTTCAGTCCCAGGGGCTGATGCACTCTGTGCAAGCTAGTAACACGAGGGGCCCTTAAAACTAAAGGCTCTTAAAACTGAATTGTAGAACTGTTAAATATTAGTATGAGGCTTGCTTATTTGGTAGATCTTACCTTAGTGCCTGGATTTCACTGGCAACGCAGCGCTACAACTTCTCTCACCTTCTGCAGTCATGTAGGCAAATGCAGTTCCTTTGTGATCTCTGTATGAGCTGTGTGTGTCAGGTCTGGGGTCCTGCAAAAAAGAAGGATGCAATAGTATTGCATTGTAGCTCTTATCTTCCTTGTCCCTGCATTGAAATTAAGCCCTGACAAGCACCGGCAAATACAGCACCTCAGCTGTGTAAAGTGGCCAATACACCCAGCACATGCCCCATGGCATACGCTTCCATGCCTGAGCTCTCCATCACATGCCGCCTTCTGCATCCCGTCCCACCCCAACATGGAGTTTAACACGTTGAGTCTCCAGGAAAATGAGAAATGGTTTACGCGATAACTTAAAGAAATGTTGTAAATGGGGTACTCTTGCAGCATGCCATGTCTGACTTTTCCATACCTTCTCCAAACCCCTCCTCCTCCACAACGATCCCCTTCTGTGAGTTCCTCATTAAATGGTTACGTCTAGGAGAAAATTATGCTGTTTGCAGAACACCATAAAAATCGTCTTCCATTGCAGGCTGTAGAAGAGCAAATAGTGGGCATATAAAACGTCAACTGTTTTAAGGCATTTGAAAAGATGATGAAAAATCTCTCCCCTTAAGAAAAATCTAGGAACCATAGCTCTGTCAACTAGATGCATGATAGAAGAACTCTTTGTAATACAAATAATTCCAAGACCTTTTAGAGTCTTTCTTCTCATTTTACTTTCTGCTACAAACTTTTTCTCTACTCCAATTTATCTGCATTTAGACAGCAAAGAATACATAGTCATATAATGAAATTGTCATATCAAATCTTTAGTTGTCTGAAAGCAGTCTCACCTGTGAAAAGCAGTCTCATCTATAAAAATGTATTTGCATAGACAGTAAGATGCATACATCTTTCCGAGAACAGTGTAGTTCAGTGACTCTTCAGCAGCTGCTATTAGGCATCTGCTGTACAAATGACACTATCACTTGCATAAAACAATCAGTCCAGCAAGGCAGAGTTCGTGTGTCCTTTGGATAAGGTCTTCGATGAATAGACTCTTTTATCCTTCATTTCCAATCTATTATTAATAACATTGTCTGTGATCATCCAGACACAAAGAATTAAGACAATAACTCAGTAAGTGAATACCAGAGCCTTCGCTTGCCCAATGGAATAACAGTCATTAAGTTTCTGCCAAAAGACCATTCCTTCAGACATAATTATGTGCAATTACCATACAGGCTTGGAAAGTGTTTATACATGGTATATTAAGTTAAAATATTCCCTTTTCTTTGGAGTTGCCTTGTGGTAGCACCAAACCAATTAAATTACCTAATGAAACATTTTAATATAAACCAATCTTCATTCCCAGTGTAACTATGTCTTTAGTAATAAAATACCAAGAATATAAATTAAAGCTTTTGTGTATGACCATCTTCCTGTAGCCAAACTTAATGAAAGAAAAAAAAATGGGTTGGGATAGAAAATATTTCTGTGTTGCTGACATCATGAAAAAGTTTAGGAAGTAACTTCTTGGGACAACGAGAGGTATATGGAACAATTTCCTATTCAAACAAGTTTACCTTTATCCCACCTGACTTCAGAGACTGTAGGTAGCCTGGAATAACACCCTACTGGCCTAACACTGATATTCTGTCTCTGTCTCTCTACTGACTGTATAGGGAGGCAGCGTTCACAGTGTGCTCATTAAGTGTTGCAGTTAGGAGCTAGGAGATAAGTGATAGCAATTTGGGCATCACCATTATGTGCACACAGAGTGACAAGATGAATGTAGGCACAAGAGCCGGCTGAGCTGCTCAGATCTCCTACCAGTAAACTTCTGACAGTGTGCATGCCATGCCTGCTGTTGTTGGACTGCCCTGATACCATCACCCATGCCCATCCTTTCTTTGTCCCGTATCCAACCATCTACGACTAGCCATGAAACTGCTGTTCCTGACGCTCAACTTCATGCTGCTTTCCCTTTCAGAAAGTGACCTGGCACAGGGAGAGAGCATGCTGCACAATGACCGTCTCTTGGCTGTATCCTTTGAGCACGTGAAGGAAATGCTGTGGTTTATGGACTGCAGAAACTGTAGTCACAGCTCTCCAGATTTCATATCCTCTTTCCACGAGTTCTGTGCATATTTTCCTCTCTATAAACACAGCTTTCACTACCTTGTCTTTTCAAAAGCCATGAATTCTCTTTATTTCACTCACCGAAATCTCAAACTGAGTCATTGTTTTACCACGGAGGAAGTTTAAATATGGAACTAGCACAAGGAAACACCCAAATTCTGAATGCATCCTGAAACACAAAGGTATTCGAATCTGAGATATATATCTAGCCACAACATCCTTTCTCCCAAATATCTCAGCTCAAGTTTTGCATCCGGTCTGCAGAACTGCAATGCTCTTCTGTCCCTCCCTAAATTGTAGGCAAAACTCACTTCTAGGTCTAAACTTTACACAGCAAGCATGTTTCTAGTTAAGAGACGGGGATGTTATTAATTGGCGCTGTAGTGCCAATTTTTAAATACAATTGTTCTTTCACTTCCAAATATAGGGAAAACAAATTGCTAGACTCTGCAGTTACAGGAGGTAGCGTACGATGAGAACACATGTTGTAATACGATATCCACAATCCATTTACCTAAAAAAACTGTCATCATTTTGGTATTTTAATCTTTCATCCTATGAAAATACAATGTAATTCTGCAGGGATGGTCAGAATTTAGGAACTCTCTGCATACTAAGGATATTTTTCTGAATAAAAGCAATGACCAGGAGATTAATGGATTGATCCATCGATCTATCTTCTGATAGACCTTCTGATAGCCCTGAGTAGACATCTTTTGGTCAGATTCCCTGACTGATCTAAAGTCTCACAAAGCTGCATCCCATCAACTCTGAAATCATTTGGGGAATTGTACCAGATGATGGGCACTGTAAAAGTGATTCTGTACTCAGGTTTAAGGATTGACACAACCCTAAGAGTTGAATGCCTTTGTGCTTGCCAATTATCCTGAAATTATCCTTTATATAGGCCAGATTAAGACAGAAGCAAACGTATGAAGTCTGGTTTCAGCACTGTATTGGAAGTGAGCACCTCTGAAAAGTGTTTGCTTTCTTTCCTTCGTTTAAAAAAATGCCTTTAGTGTACACACTTTAAATATATTCATCATTATTTACTTAACAAGGTTTTAAAATCATTACTAGTAATTAACTACTATTATAAAATACTAATTGTAATTATTTGTTAGAAGTAAATTTTTAAAGCATTGTGAGTCTACATTTTTACGTCTCTATAGAAAGCAGAGTTGCTTTACAAATAGAAAGCGAAAATTTTACCTACTTTAGCTCCTTTTGCCTCTGATTTTGTATTTTGTGTATCTAAGCAATTTAAACATGTTTTCCAGCTTCTAAATATTATCTTCACTCCTCATCCTTTTTCTTGCACTGTACAAGCCTCATTAACATGCACCTAATCTAGGAATGTACTAACAGTCAGGTTATCTCATCAACACATATTGCTCTTGACAGTGCTTAGCTATAAATAGTCAAGCCCAGCTTTTAATTATATGATGTAGAGTTATGAATGACTTTCCATTCTTAATGCAGAGTTCAATCATTTTTGCCTTTTAAACACAGCTGAAACTTCATATATTCTTTCTTGGCTCAGAAGCTATCTTTATTTAAAAATTGGTAACTTACTACTCATTCAATTGATTTTTAAAGCAAAAAGGCATTGTTCAAAACTAGTGGGTTTTATAGATGTAAAACAAACACGTACCGTGGAAATGTCAGGTAAAGACCTTGCAGTCTAACATAGGACTTCCTCATAGGAAGAAACAAGATTTAGAAATACTAACGTTCATATTAAATGTTTCAGAATCACATGCTGAAACACACAATATATTGCTTATCTGATGGTGTGTGTCTTACAGGTTAAAGAAATGTTCCAAAAACTTGCAGGTGTGCAGAATTATGTAAATAGACCCTAAGAATGCCAAGCTATTATGCTTAAATATACTAGTAAGTGAATCATAGAGAATTCTTCATTCTGTGGTGGACAAATATATATATACTATAAAAGATGTACAGCTTTTACTCATAGTATTCTTGGTTGTGGGTTTTTTTGAAAACCTGAAATAACCTGTCTGAAATAATTCTGCAAAGCTGACATTTCAGAATCAATAGCCCAATAAGTTAATTTTAAAGTTATCTAAGAAGCTTGTTTAAATTCTTTTGCTTAAGCAGAAGAGTTTGTAGGATCAAGATCTTGCCTGTGTCAGATCTGGCAAAAAATTTGATATCTTCAGATTAATTTTATCAGAATTGCAAAGTATTATTGGTATTTAGCACTGAAGTCCTTTCAAAAAGCTTAGTCTTCATGCCATTTAGAAAGCAATGGTTCTAAAAAATACCTTTAGCATTTCCCTTTTTACTTTTCTTAAACTATGTCAGAAAAGATTGGAGCCCCCTCATCCATTTAAACTGGAAAGCCTACACCATTTCTTCCAATATGAGCAGTTAATCTACAGAAAATCTAAAATTAAAATTGTATCAGTGTATCAACTCAAGAATGTTCATACAGCAGAGTCAAATTGACCAAACAGTATTCTCCATCTCTGGTTGCAGGCAATAGTCCTTGAACTCCCAGTTATTATTAAGTAAAAGAAGGGGCAAGAACATTCATTCATTTGGGAAACCTACCAAGTTCGGTAAAGAGGACTCACGCTGCAGAGATAGGGGACTGGGATGCAGTGATGATGCAACTTTAATCATTTTCTTCCTCTCAGTCAGTCTTGCTACACTGAGAATGGGCAACTGCCAAGTTACCCAACTGCAGGCGAAAGGGTTAGTTTCATGTTTTGCAAAATCCCCAAAATGTGGGTCCTTCCCACCTGCATAAATAGGGGAAATGATCTAACTGCTTCCCCATTTCCTGCTCCTCTTTATCCTTTCTTTCCTCTCATTTCTGTATTCATTATTAATAACAAACGGACAAAACCAGGCATTAACTGCAGATCTGGTTCAGCTCTGGCAAGAAGTCTTCAGGATGCAAATGGCAACAGCTGCCAAGTGCCTTAATTTCAAAATGGACATTCTCCTAATAAAACTTTCTGTAAGAGACTGATTGATTTTTGCTGCCAAGTGCAACAGGCCAGCCCCATAGTTAAGACATTGTTGTAACTCTTCTCATTTCCAAACACATAATAGCAAAAATGCTATCCATGAATTCAGTTAAAAGAATGTGAGGAAGGGGAAACAAGTGATGTTTTTGCCAGCCATTTTGACCCAGATTGCTAGAACTGCATTTTATGAGCTGATTTTGTGTAAACTGCATTGGATTTAAGATATATGATTATTTGTTTCTCCTGTTTCTAATACAACAACTACCTAAAATAGTAGCCTCAATTTCTGCTGTCCAGCTAATTTTTAATCATTAATTTTACTGGACCATGAAGTAGAGCACTTCTGAATGCCACCAGAGGGAGCCAGTGCAATTGCGAACTTAGAATCCTAGTTCTTTGGAAAAAACTTACGGAAAGATCGTTATCCTGCAAAATAGCAGACAGCAAAGAAATAAAGATTACTGTTCTGAAGCACAGCGTTTGCGCATTTTGAGATAAAAATCTCCGCGTTCCAATCACTCATAATGAGGAACACTAATGTAAGTGGAAAAAAAAAAAAACCTTGCTTATATTTTTTCCCAAGAATAGATGCATTAGTTTGCATTGCACTGCACTTTAATAATCCCTTATTTTGATTGTTTATTGTCACCTTGACAACGTCTCCCTTCACACTTTGCCCCATGCCAATTCCTCAGCCTTTTTCCTCGTCTCTTTAAACTGACATCTCCAAACCAGTGATTGCAGATCACCATCTCCCATCCTTATCAGCTGTGAGAAAGCTGTAAAATGCCCGGTGTTCTCTGACTAGCAATGCACCTGATATTTTTTCTCATGGTGCTTTTTCTTGGATTTTATTAGAATTAAGAGTAATTTTGCAATCGCCAGGCAACATATTGCAGATAGACAATAGTGTTAAGCTCTTACATCAAGCAGCTGTGCTGTAAGCACATCATTCTCAATAGTTCCACATTTGTGGTTTTGGCTACTCAACTGACTTTAAATATTCATCTCTTGTTTCAAATTTAAAGAGTGCAGCGTGATTCATTTCTGCATCTTCTTTAAGTGTCACGCTCTTACAATTGAGCAAGATGGTTAACCATCCATCACGTTTTGAACAATCTCTGGTGAATGTGCACATTTGCTTTTCTCTGTCATGAATAACATTGGAAATGGCTATTAATTTCTGTAAGAGCTTTTTAATGTTTTATTTTATATCATCTTCCTTCTTCCATCTGCTAAATGTAAAAACTATCCAATTCCCTTCTGTTGCTCATCCACTCACTGAACATTGTGTCAGAAGCAAAAGAAGCCAGTCCCAGGTTATTCTCTGAACAGGACCAGCAGTTTCCTCCAGGCTTCAGGCGGCTCTTTTGTACACTTATAACTTGGACAAGACACGGGGCATCCTGTTTTTTCTTAAGGATTAATGGATTGATCCATCGATCTATCTTCTGATAGACCTTCTGATAGCCCTGAGTAGACATCTTTTGGTCAGATTCCCTGACTGATCTAAAGTCTCACAAAGCTGCATCCCATCAACTCTGAAATCATTTGGGGAATTGTACCAGATGATGGGCACTGTAAAAGTGATTCTGTACTCAGGTTTAAGGATTGACACAACCCTAAGAGTTGAATGCCTTTGTGCTTGCCAATTATCCTGAAATTATCCTTTATATAGGCCAGATTAAGACAGAAGCAAACGTATGAAGTCTGGTTTCAGCACTGTATNATGGCAAGGATAAAAAACAACTACTGAAATGAGAATTAAGCCTTACTGTTTTTTGTTAGTCATGAGGACCGCCTGGGGTTTCTCAGGGTTTCCCCATGCACATGGATTATGGCAATCATTGGAGTACACCCCTGAGTACGGAAAAGAAGAATGTGGTTTCCATGCCATGTGGCCCTTTTATCCTAAGGAAAGGAGAAGGAAGGAAACTATTACCCCATCAAGCCATAGTATTATCAGAAAGGGAGCTATTCTTTTGTTCCCCATGCACAACACAATGAAGTAGTAAATGGTGGTGACTGGAGCGCCAGGAACACACAGTGAAGCCAGCACTACAACAAATTGCTAGAGTGCTGGTAGCTTTGATCTAGTGTTTCATTGTTAAAATAAATTAGTTGTCAACTCTGACTTTTGCTGAGACTATTCTTAGCACTTTTTTTTTTTAACATTTATCATAATTTGTTTTCAAAACATTCATCAAGCTCTGAAGGTCTTCTCTAATAGAACTCTTGGAGAAAGATTGCTAACAGACATTATATTGTTCATATAAGCTCCATTAACTCAGATGCCATTTAGAAGATTCCAAGCTGCATTTGTTATGCTTTCTACTTAATACCGAATGCTTTCACAGACAAAATGTACCTTGAGGATGCACTATGATGTTTCAATATCTGGTCACAATGCTGCTTTCTCTCGCAGCTGCAGTGTTTTCTAAACTCTGGATTTTTTGAGTCATGAATACATTTTTCAGTGATGCATATGTGTCTGTCATGCTGAAACTTCTCAAAACCTTCACAAAAGCAGTAAAACATACATAAATTTCCCTTTGTAGTTCCATGACACGTTCTGATAGTGTTTTCAAGGTGAGGTCAGTTTCCCTTGTGTTAACTGCTAGATAAAAACTCAACTGACTTCTCTTCATTCTTGGCCCAGCACGCTGACTTTTTTTTTACCCACTGGTTTTTTAGTACTACAGCAGTACAGTCTGTCAAACTTAGAGAACAGCAAGCACTATTCAAGGTCTGGGGCATTCGTGAGTTCTGATGTGGGAGCATAAACATTTTTTTCAAGTCTTCTGCAGGATCTTTTGTGTATTTCTAATTTCATACCTTAAGCAAGCAGAGATGTTTTGGGTTTAATATCACCTCCTCCCTATGCTCATCTTTGGTTTCGATGTCTGGTTTCCCCATCATAATTATTTGGCCTGCACTTGTCCATGATGTCCATATTGAGTGGGCATCGGAATGTGTGAAAGAAGTTTGTGATGATCAGCTTTCTAAGATAAAGTTAAGTTCATTGCATATTCCCTCATTTATGGTTTTGTAAAACTAATGCCTTTAACTATGTCCCCATGCTCTTCACAGTATAATTCACCTCTTTGTGTGATGCCTCCATCTCGTGACGTCTTTGTTTTGGATACCTAAATTCAGTCTATGGTGCTTCTTCCTGTATTACTTTCCGTGGCTTTTGCTATCCCATGTTTTTCCTATCTCGAAACTTCACTTTGCTTTGTAAGGTTCATAATTTCTTTTTTTTTTTGAATGACAGTTTTTTACTCCTAGAAGTGATACGATGCGAGAGTCAGACGTGATAGTTCTATTATGGCTGTATATGACAGTACTTTATTTTTGTCACATTTGTCTCTAGAATTTTCCTTCTTGGGCACTACATCATTGGTCTATGTTGAAGCAAGTTATTGACAATTTCAAGATTCTAAGAAGTGCAATATTTCAGACCAAGTGAGACCAATGATGAGATTGTTTGGATCCACTGCAGTCTTTCATCACCACTAGAATGTTATGACTATTCCTGTAGTCACACAGTAGGCATGTTCTAGTATCCAGAGCTGCATTACACAAGAACACCTACATTAGTACACAATCTGTTTGGGTTTTGGAGTGTCCTGATATGTCTTTGAAGGCTTTGCTGCATAAACACTCCTTTGAGACTACTCCGCAACAATGCACCTCATACAACAGGAGGTGTATTCTGCATACAAACATGATCAGTCTTCTTTCTTTCAGTTACTGAGTCTTATCCTCTGATTTCTAAGCAATACATCCCTCAGTTTTTGCTATTCTGAAGTTGAAACTATTCATTAAAACCAGTCAGCCTCCACTTTTCCTGGTTTGAATTTTCCAGGTTTTTTATGGTATCTCTTCAGTACACTTGCTTGGCAATCCCATTTGAAGTGAAAAGTGATCAGAATGCAGATTCCCTCTGAGAAGGAGTTTATTCTTACTGAGAGTATCCATTGGATTTAAACTGTGCTATAGGAATAGAAATGGCTAGATTCAACTATTTGACTTTTCTTTCAGAGTGCTTTTTACCTAAACAGAAAATGCAGTTCTGCATGGGTGCTTCTTGTCTATTTTATTTCACAATTCTTAGGACATAAATTTTCGAGTCCTGAGATTCCTCCAACAAGTTTTCAAAAGGCCCCATTTATTAGACAGTTCACATGATGCAAGACGGAGAGGAAGCTGCCCAGCTGTGTGGCTGCATTTAGTACTGCACAAACTATACTAGGCATGCTAATAGGGGAAAGCCCCTAAATCCCTCCTCCCACTAATCCAGCAGGCACTGACATGCAATGTCACCGTCCCTTTTACCTTGAATTTCTTCAGCTCTTCAGCTGTTTATTTTACTTAGGATGTCTGATCACTCATTCCCTTAAGTGATGTACATTGATTTTTATAATTTCTTCTAAAACTTCATTTGAACTTGATCAAAATACATTAGCACAGAAAGAGATCACTAAGTTATACAGACTGCACAACAAATCCATTACACTAGACAGAAATTGTGTAAGGCAAAAAACTATACAGAAAGAAGTCCTGTAGCTTAATATGCCATTTAATAACTCATGCATTCTTCCTGAAAAGCTCATTAAATCCTGTGCTGCAAACTTCACAGGGTGAAGGTACAGACAAAACTTAAATGGAAAATAGAACACAAAGAGCAGATGGAGTATTGGATATGTGTGAATGGGCAGCAATAAGGCGTACAAAATAGCTGTGAAGAGTAATCAGAATCAAATGTATTCAATTTGCAGCAGCTCTTCTGGACTGGGGCATCCTAAAGACCACATCAGTGAAGGGCTTCGCTTCTCATCTAGGGTTTGTGTTTTCACGTTGATTTAGGAGCATTAATTTCTGCAGGTATAGAACACATACCACACCCACACCCCCCAAATATAGAATTACAGTCATTGGGCTGAAATGGCTTGTGCCATTCTACAGTCTGGCAAGCAGATGAGGGCCTGACTTACTGGTCACAAAACTTAGCTGTCAGCAACTGCTCGTTCTGAGGACTGTCCCAATTTCTTTCAGGCCACCTGGATCACTGTGGCAACTACAGCTAGGAGGGAACTGCTGGTGCAAGATGCTGCTGACACTTTCCAGATCACTCCATAAACTGCAGAAGAGGAAAAACCACTTCTGTAGCTTTTAAAGTTTTCCTCAGTTTGGTTCCCTAACATTTTTCTAATGGGGTTATAGACCTCTGTACCACAAATCTAAACTCGATGACAATTGGGGTTTTTTTTCCTAGCATCCTTCATGAACCATGGTTTCAAAAACCCAGAATATAACTCTTCTGTGTCACGNTACGGTTTCAAAAACCCAGAATATAACTCTTCTATGTCAGGGCAGTTCTCCAGAAGGCTGTAGTGCTTTGGAGGTGACACCAAGTGGGTGTCGCTCGGTACTCACCCTGACTAATCTGAAGCAGATATATTTTTAAGTATTGATATATTTTAAGCTAACCAAAAGCTACCTCAAGAAAATTGGAAGTAATCACAATATCAAATAGCTTCCTATTTGTATAAAATACGGTCATCAGTACAGTNCATGGTTTCAAAAACCCAGAATATAACTCTTCTGTGTCACGGCAGTTCTCCAGAAGGCTGTAGTGCTTTGGAGGTGACACCAAGTGGGTGTCGCTCGGTACTCACCCTGACTAATCTGAAGCAGATATATTTTTAAGTATTGATATATTTTAAGCTAACCAAAAGCTACCTCAAGAAAATTGGAAGTAATCACAATATCAAATAGCTTCCTATTTGTATAAAATATGGTCATCAGTACAGTTGTTTAAGTGAAAAAGAAAGCTTAACATATTTAACAGAAGGCATCATTTTCAGAGTATGGTTCAACAAGCAGTTTATACTGAGAGATTCCCCAGTGTAAGAGGCTTGATCTAGTTCAAGACACCATTACACGGCCAAAAATTAAGTGGCTACTTCAAATTAGAGACAGTACCTCGGCTTTGTAGCAGTGTTACCCATGAGCAAGTTGCTGGTGTCCTACATTGCACTATGTCAAATCCACTGCTTATGGACTCTTGTCCACTTTGTCCACTGGGATGCCAGTGCAGCTGCACTGTGAGGGTATTTTGTGCAGCCCAGCCTCCTGCCTGGGGGGCCAGGCAGTGTCTCGAAGGCAGCACTGCTGCACTTCACAGTTTGCATCTCAGATCTGCAAAAGGAAACCATGGTCTCAGCATCACACCTGGGCAACCATAGTGCTAGAAGAAGGGGCAGTTCACAGCAGAAGTGCAAGCAGCTGCCATAGCATGGATTCGTCCCAGATCATACTGCCAAGGATATCAGCTGTGCTGAATCTCAACATGCCAATAACAACAGATGTTCCTTGTCAAAGCAAATAAGTATAAGCAGGTGACANCTCAGCATCACACCTCGGCTACCATAGTGCTAGAAGAAGGGGCAGTTCACAGCAGAAGTGCAAGCAGCTGCCGTAGCATGGATTCGTCCCAGATCATACTGCCAAGGATATCAGCTGTGCTGAATCTCAACATGCCAATAACAACAGATGTTCCTTGTCAAAGCAAATAAGTATAAGCAGGTGACACATGTGGATGGCGTCAAATTGAAGGGAAGGACTGTTCCCCTCAAGGGCAGAGCTGTCGTTTAGCGGGACTTTGAAAGGCTGGAGAAACGAGTAGCTACAAGTGTCTTCCAACTCAACAAAGGCAAACGTAAAGTCCTGCACAGATACAACAAACCCACACAACAGCCAGGAGCTGACTGAGTAAACAGCAGCTTTGCAGAAAAGGCCCTGGAAGTCCTGGTGAACAACAAGGATGGACTTGAGTGAGCAATTACTCTTGTAGCAATGAAAGCTGATCATATACTGGGCTGCATTAGTAACAGCATAGCCAGCAGATTAAGAGAAGTGATTAATGCCTTTACACCCAGCTGGCACTTGTGAGACTGCCTAAGGAGTACTGTGCACTGTCTGGGGCACTGCCATACGAGAAAGGTATTGACAAACTGCAATGAGTTCAATGGAGGGTCAACAAATGAATAGGGAGCTGGAGCATGTGACAAACAAGGAGACCCTGAGAGAGCTGGGTTTGTTCACCCTAGAGAAGAGAAGGCTATTGGACAATCTAATTGTTGTCATCAGCTACCCCAGTGGGAGAGAACAGAGAAGATGGAGCCCGACTCTTTTTGGAGGGGCACAACAAAATGACAGGAGGCAACTGATCAAGTTGCAACATGGCAAATTCCAAGCAGATATAAGGAAAAAAAAAATTCTTCACAGTGAGAGTGGACAACCTGTTGTGTTCTATTTTGTGGAATCTCCCATCCATGATGATATTCAAGATTCAGTTGCAAGCTGAGCTTCAGCGAAGCAAGCTGAAGGGGAGGTAACTAGCTAGCTTCCAGTTACAGTGATGCACTAGATCCCAGCCCTACTCCTACAAAGGGCCTCTTGCAGATGGCTCTTGCTCTAGGAAGTAGGACCCTAGTGACTGCTGAGCACAAAGCTGGTGCAATGATGAAGAAAGCATGGAACAAGGTTGTTGGACACATGGAAGAGCTGTATGCAGATCCTGAGGAGAAGGCAGATGCTTCACAGACCTTGGAACATTGATACTAGTTCCTCGTACTTCTTCTGCTTTGTGTTTACATCTCTGTGACAGATCAATCGGAAATGCAGTTGCTCTGTAACTGCAAGTCATTGCAGCATTCTAATAGTCCATCCACTACAAAACAGCACTTTTGCTTTGCTGGCTCATACTTCAATGGCTCTTCTTGCTCCTCTTCTTAGATAGCTGCAGATAATGCATCTTGGTTGGAGTACGCAATGCTGTCTTTGAAAGTCTGGCTTCCGAGGTGCATATAAACTTCACTGAGGAAACAAAGGTCATCATTGTTTTCACCTTAGCAGGACAGATGGTTAACCCTTCTTTAGGGCTATTTAAGAATTGCCATCACCAGCTAAGGTCACAGTATGTATTTTTAGTAGCTACGCTTGCTCTTCCTGCCGAATGGGGAGTGGGAGGAGGTTGTACAAGAGCATGAGCCAACATATTGACTGGCACTTTTAGTTGAGGGTTGCCCTGGTTGGAAGAAGGTGTGGAGAATATGCACGATGGCTGATGCAGTCAGAGTAGCTGTCCCAAAATTGGAGTGGATGTGCAGAAGCAGAGCAGTGAGTTGAGGCATGACCAAGGACTCTCATTACTAAACCAGATGCTTTCTGATAAAACACCCTTAGAAATGTACTGAGATATTGAAAATGGGGGGAAATATAACAAAAAGAAAATAAAAGCAGAGAACATCTCAAGCAAGCTGTTGCAAACTTTGTGTCACCTGAATCTGGGGCCTTGCAGGGGATGCCTGGGAAATGAAAAGGATGTCCTGGCTGTCAATAGCCCTGCTTTTCTCCTTGCAGATTTCCTCCATTGATGCGGAGTAGCTATCATGTTTATGTTCATCTGAGGGTTTCTCTAAAGTAGAGACTTGCAGAACAGGTATTACTGCTCTGCTACAGAATCTCCAGTGCCATGAAAACTGTATTAGCAACCTCACTCAAGCTCCGCATAATATTGCAAGATGCTCCCTCCTTGGACTGGAGTGGCTGTTAGGCCACTATTTTTTTCTTTGGACTCTTTTTGGCCTAAAAGAGGGTCTTTATGGTCCCCCACAACATTCTTACCTCAATTCTTTACTTCTTGGATAAGGAATTGGCTGAACGGCCACATCCAAAGAGTTAGTCAATGGCTCAACGTCCAAATGGAAACCAGTAATAAGTGGTGTCCCTCAGGGGTACTGTACGGACTCGGGGATGAATTGATTGAGAGCAGCCCTGCAGAGAAGGACGTGGGGATACTGGTGGATGAAAAAATAGATATGAGCCGGCAATGTGTGCTTGCAGTCAAAAAAACCAACCGTATCCTACACTACATCAGGAGAAGCATGGCCAGGTCGAGAGAGGTGATTCTGCCCCTCTACTCCATTCTTATGAGGTCCCACGTGGAGTGCTGCGTTCAGCTCTGGGACCCCCAACATAAGAAGGACATGGACCTGTTGGAGCATGAAAATTATCAGAGAGACGGAGCACCTCTCCTATGCAGAAAGGCTGAGAGGGTTGGGGTTCTTCAGCCTGGAGAAGAGAAGGCTGCAGGGAGACCTTATTGCAGCCTTTCCATATATAAAAGGAGCTTATAAGAAAGATTCAGAGACACCTTTACCAAGGCCTGTAATAACAGGACAAGGGGCAACAGTTTTAAACTAAAAGAGGGTAGATTTAGATTGGATATACAGATTAAATTTTTTGCAGCGAGGGTGGCGAGACAATGGAACAGATTGCCCAGAGAAGCTGTGGATGCCCCATCCCTGGAAGTGTTAGAGGACAGGTTGGATGGGGCTTTGAGTAACCTT